>JAODUG010020212.1:0-45662 GCA_027564795.1 Aphredoderus sayanus
CAGAGCTGGCCAATGTGGCTCGGGAAAGGGAAGTTTGGGGTTCCCTGCTGGAGCTGCTGCCCCCGCGACCCGACCTCAGATAAGCGGTTGAGGATTGATGGATGGATAATAAACGTTATTTATATAGCACCTATCATACAAGAGTTGCAACTCAACATGCTTTACAACTAGACATTTGAAAAACAAAGGATCAAGTGGTACAGTGTATTACTGTAACTACCGGCCTGGAGAATAGAAGAGGAGAGGAGACGGAGAGCACAAAGAGAACAAAGCATGATTAAAAGTGTATATATTGTAAATGAGTATGTGATCTGGAACAAATGTTTACCACAGTGCCCAAAGTGAGAGTTTTGAGGTGTATGTACCATCGAATAATTCTCCACATGTGTGCCGTGCCTGTTTCACTGTGTGCGTCTAGTGTCTATCTGTGAGTCTGCCCATTGTGTGTGTGTGTGTGTGTGTGGTACATGAATTCAGCAATAGCAGGCCTTTGATGGTGGGTTGGGGGTTCAACGAGGGGAGAGGGTGGACAGAGTGATGGATGACAGACAAGTGGGATGGTGAGAGGGAAAACAGACAGGGCAGAGAGAGAAGCCAAAGACAGCAGGGCCACTGGTGGGCTGTGTGATCTCACCGGTGAGCAGCGAAGCTTGTGTACTCTATGTTTGTCTTCTTGTCTCTGTCTCTCTCTCTTTCTCCTACTGTCTCTCTCTCTTGTACCCTCTGTCTCTCTCTCTGGGTGTCTCTCACTGTCTCTCGCCTTTCTGTTCTGTTTATCTTGTTATATTTCTACTGCTGCCTTGGGATTCTCTCTCTGTTCTTTTTATCTTGTTATCTTTCTATAGCTGCCTTAGATTCTCTCTCTCTCTCTCTCTCTCTCTCTCTCTCTCTCTCTCTCTCTGTCTCTCCTTTCCTCTGTTCTTTCATTCTTGTTATCTTTCTATTTCTGTCTTGGATTCTCTCTCTCTCTCTTCCCCCCCCCTCCCTCTCTCGTACATTGTAGTACAAAACATGTTTTGGATTTGAGGCTAGCGTTCATGTAGTGGTAATGTTGACATAAGCACACACACAGAGACACAGAGAAACACACCCTGCTCAACAAACAAACACAGAGAGACAGCTATGACTCCCCAAATAGTAATCGCAGGATGGTCCAATTTCAAAGCCTGATGTGCGAGTCTTACAATTTGTTTTTCCTGTGTGTGTGCGTGTGTGTGCTCCAATAACCAGTGAACAGAAGCAAAAAAAATTTGTTTTACAAAGCTGTATCCTGCCTGGATTGCACAGCAGCAGAGTGACAACATATAAAGGGCATACTGTATTATTTAATACATTGAGTGTTTGTGTGAGAGGTGTATGTATTTTGAAGCATGTTTTTATATTTTGTTCAGTAAAACAAAAACGGTTTGCCTAAACATTGCTGATATAACTTAGGAATGTCGTGGCTAGACAGAGGGACAGAAAAGCAAGACAGAAGCCCAAATGGAAAGTCGTTCATGAATGTTCATGAGTCGTTTGACATACAGTGTTATCTTAATTATAGCTAAATAGACACGGACATTTAGCTGGAAAAAGGACAGATTGCTCAATGTCTCACTGACATCCTTGCTTGGATCTCAAATCTCAAACTATAAAATGAACAAGCTACTATACAGTACATGTTGGGTGAAAGACAGTCTTGAACTGGATCTGTCCATCACCCTTGATGTGATCTGTGAAGAATCTCTGAGTCATCCTGGACAACCAACTGTCCTGCCCACGCAACATTACTGCAACTACCAGTGCCTACAGATTCTCCCTCTAACATCAAAAGAATAAGGTTGCTCAGGCCACACAGCTCCAGATCCAAGCTGTATTGATGTCCCGCTTAGACTACTGATAGCCGGACTACTGCCACTGATAGATCCTTGCAGCGTGTTCAAAATGCCACTGCACGTTTTTAACCAACACACCCAAGTAACCCCCTTCCTCCTAGATCCTCACTGGCTCCCCATTACGCCACTCAACCGATTAAAGAAACAGGTGTTAGTCCACAAGGGCACCCTCCCACTCTGCCTCCAAGCAATGGTCAGATTCCAGGCCCCAACCAGAGCCTTTCAATGTATCACCTTGGCTTGTCACCTTGCACCTCGCTGACATTGAAAAAAGCCATTGCTTTATGCCCACACACACACTTGTCAGCTCTTAATAAGAAGAAATAAGAAGGCAGGCTGTGACACAATCCACTATAGTGGGTGCCACGGTAAGCTTGGCCTTGATGTGATTCTCATGTACAATATAGTCTCTCAGGTGTGTCAACATGTCCATGTCCACCAGAAATTAAAACTCTATTATTGTTATATTGACAATGTTCCATACTGTAACATACTCGTATGGTATGTATATGTTAATAGGTAATAAATGTTGATAAAAATTGTAAATGTACAGCTACGTTAGCTACGTTATCAGTGATGACATGCTGCTGTCATTATTCTAACAGAATGCGCAAGTTATAACTGGTGTATGATGTCCAAGTTACTGTAAGTCGCTGTGAATGAAAAGTGTTAAATGCTATAAATGTACATTTATTTATTTGAAAATGGTACAAGATTGTTGAGATCTCTCTTCATTTTCACATCACGTGTCTGTTGCAGCGGCTCAGACAGATGCCCCTCTATAATGTGTGTGTCTGCTAACTCAATTAGCCTGCCACACAAGAACAAGGCATGCCCCCTTGACATTCTCTCTCTCTCTCTCTCTCTCTCTATCCTCGGCCCCAAAGCACTGTCATTCTCTCTCTGTTGTTCTGCTGCAGGGGCCTTCTCTCACGCTCTTCGGCATGCCTGGAAATGTTTACATTTTCCTACTCTCCCTTCAGTTTGATAGCACTTTTGCTGATTTCACACTTGGATGGTGTACAGAATAATAAAATAACTAGCTGAAACAAGAACGGATTAGATGAGAGTGAGTGCGCACTTCCCACGGGTAGTATGAGCGGTAGTTTTCCAGACCAGAATAAAGATAGGACAGTAATGCATGTGTGTGTGTGTGTGTATGTGTAAGTATGTTTGACACAGGGAAAAGGTGCTCAATAACCTTGCAGACATCTGCACTCTGTCTCTCTCTCACTCTCTCTCTCTCTCACACACACACACAATTGTGCGTGCGTCTTATTGGATGCCCGCACATTGACAGTTCAACAATTGAGGGCAGAGAGCAGCTTCCAAATAAATGTATCATGTCCACCGTTCCCATAGAAAGAAGAGACATACGTACATAGTATATAGTCACCTACAGTATAGCAGACCTGTAGCGATGAATGCTCTTTCCATCATCTCACCATATCCTCTCCTCATATCTTTGGCACAGCCAGGAGGAAACCCTGAATGGCTTCACTAAAGAGAGGAGTGGACGGAAGAGAAGGATCAATTCATGTTTTATTATATATTGTGGTTAACTTGCTCTAACAATATAATAAAGACTCATGCTGTTCTTTCCTTTGAGTCAATAATGTAATCCAATTATAAAGTCATAAAAAAGGGTAAACCCACACACAGCACTGAAGAGTTGGAGCCTGAGTCTTTAAAATGCAGATTTATGAATAGTTTTGGTTCTCTCTCTCTCTCTCTCTCTCTCATTGGCACAGCAGCCCGCTTTAGAAACAATTATCGAGAGACTGTATGTCTGTACATGTATGTTGAATGTGATGCGAGTTAAACTGGCTCTATTCAGCAAACAAAGTTTCCACTTGTTCATTTCAGCTCCTCAGGTCTCACGGGATATTCTCCCAAACAGGTGCCTCCCAGATGTGAAGGCTATAGTAGTATTTAAGAAAGGTTTGAGATAGAGAGAATGAGAAAGAGAGAGAGAGAGAGAGAGAGAGTGAGCAAGAGAGAGAGACAGAGAGAGAGAGAGAGAGCATTTAATAAGGAGGAAGTTTGAGGGAAGAGATGACAGAGGTGAAAGAATTGAATGTAAAACAACAGTTGTTTACAGAGTTTATAATACTCAAACGTTCATTTCCTTGTCATTATGCAGACTACAAACTCTGAAACATAAACATGCCTGGCTGGTGCATACATTAGATAAACTATTTTATTTTAGGCATATAACACCTGACACACATCAAATTATTTCATACAAGATCAGCAAGTAGCTACATTGCATGTAGTTTTTTGAATGACTCGCATAGTTATTGGTATCACACTGTTTTTCTAACTAAGATCCTAGGGTAGAGTTTTGCCCATTTCTCCTTTAAAACAAGAACAGATGTGTATTTTCAAGTTTGTCGGTGACTTGCTGCCTATCTGTCTCATTTACACACTCTACTGCCACCTGTCCTATAGGGAGGAAACTGCATGCTGTACATATTGACAAAATCTCTCTCTCTCTCTCTCTCTCTCTCTCTCTCTCTCTAATTACATTACATTAAATTCAATTCAAACAGGATTTATTAGCATGAAAAAAACAGTATTGCCAAAGCTAGAGGGCAGGTAGCACTCAACAAGAACAACATTACAGACAATAGAACACATTATTAACAATATAATAACATAAATTGTGATGATATAGGAACAACAAGAAAAATAGTATGGATAACAACAATAGCAACAAAATAGGAAAAAATAGTAGATACATTTGAAATAAATAAAGATAAATTAAAATAAAGTTAATGTATAGGGCAGGTTACAGCAGACAGCATCTCTTTCCTTATCTCTCTGTCTCTCATCCTGTCATTTTCACTATCCTTTCTCTCTCACACACACACTACTGTATCTCTCAGGGGACAAATGTGCACAAATCCAGTTGAGATATTGAATTTTTAATTCAACATTGTCCTCTAATGCATTACATTTTGGTATTAAATTACAGTATTTTTGTAAGTACGTCTCTCTTATGGAGGTGTATTTGTCACATTTCAGGAGTAAGTGCATCTGTCTCTACCTCACCCGTCGTACATTGACCACATATTCTGGATTCTTTTGGTAACCAGGATATCTTGTGTTTGCCTTATTCAATGGCTAGACTGTGGTCACTGAGCCTGTACTATAGGATCTGTCTCTGCTTTATATCATGTTAACATTAAAAAAGATATTCAGCCCATTCTTAATTTCTATTTAGGTTTTTTACTCTCTCTCTCTCGGTCAATCACACATACTCGTTTTTCCTCCTTGAGGGGTCCACATATCTTTTACCCAATTGTGGGGTCCACTCTTTCCAGTGGCACTTCTGTCTTCTGTAAAAGATGATGGCAGATAAAGAGCTGTTCCTGATCACAAATTTCACTTGAATTTAAAATAATTCAAAATGTTTGTCTCCACACACACACACACACAAAATATCCCACTTATAGAACAACAAGGATTCACAGCAGACAATATTTTAAAGTGCTACATATATTCAATAAGTTCCATTTATAAATATTTAAGACTTACATTTCCCTCTTCATTTACATATTTGGAACATTTAGAATTACTGCATTATTTCAACTGCCATCTTGCACATATGGTCTTACTGTAGTTCAAACACACAAAAAGGCCCATGCATGTATGTGCAGTACATGATGTCAGATTACAGGCGATTATATCTACAGCTTGCTCTGCTTAACAGTGATGTCGTTAGCCACCTCTTACCGCTCTTTTTTGGGGTCAATCAAAAACACACACACACACACACACACACACACACACACACACACGAACATCAAACAAGCTATCTCCCTGTCAGGACCATCCACTTCCCACAGTGGCCCTGCCTATCCCACCACCCCCTGAGGCTGTAACCTGTGATCCAGGGGAACTGTACTCTGGGTAACTTTGTTTTCACAACCACTCCCATTGCTGGTTCTACAAACACACAGAAACACAGAACATATGTACCATATGATACACATCTTACGCTCATGTAAACTCTCACACATACACACACACACACACACACACAAGCCACAATTGTAACCTAAAAACTGGACCCACATTTTTACTTAAAATTACATTGTACAGAGGCAGTCTAAAGTGGTCCCTGCAGATAAATATTCCCAACATATAGTTATGTAAAGGAACTAGTATAAATGTGTGTTTGTGTGCCATGGGTGTATTAAAAGATAGATGAGGCATGTCAAAAATAAGTGTTATGTTTTCTATGGGCAATCAATCGGCAAAAAGCTTTTTTGGCAGCACTTGGCTACAGTACCAGCATTGTCCACCATACCATCCAGGGCGCAAGACTCAACCCTTTTCTGGATGCTTGGTGTATACGCACACCTGGCTTTCCACATTATGTTTCCATGACAGTAAATGTGGCCAGCTAGCATGAGCAGAATATCCATATCTCTTCGCGAGTGTTTGATATACATAAAAAGGGGAGGATATATTATAATACTAACATGAACGAGTGAGCGATTATCCCAGCAACCAGGCCTCCAAAGCTATGGTGGACTTGGGTGACTGATGGTGTTACTCACTGCTGTGTCAGAACATAGTTGACCTCAGGATTGAGAAAGTCACACCATGTCAGCACTGTGATGAAATACTCTGTGGCAAAACAGATAAGATAAGAACGAGCTTTTTGAAAAACAGCATAAAAATAACATGGTTTGCTGATGCACCTGCTCACTTGAGATTAGCAGGAAAGAAGTATTCTTCTTATGCAAAATCAGAACAATAAACAAGCTTTATCTGCAATATGATTGACAGGATTGAATAAGCCCTTGCGGCAGTGGGCCTTCTTCTCGTGTTGGATTGGCATGGCAGACTGGACGCTACAGTAAAGTGACTCACTGCCTGTTGATAGAGGTACAAAGTGGTTTTAGAGACAGGTCGGCCTACTAGCTGTTTACAGCTGCACACAGTACATATTGTAGATGCGTTTGTAACATCAAAATGGTTATTTGTTAACATTCTCTTGATCATTTTACTCCATTTATGAATGTTTTACATTTGATACAACTACACATACCACCTTCAAGGACACAGTTGATACCCTGGTAAAATATGCACTCGTTTGCACTGATTCACACACCCACACGCCTTGGGTTGCAGCCCAGCACTGGATAATCCTCTATCAACATTCAGATTTCCGGTGGCTTCTGCTTATGTAACTGTCTAGAAATTGGACTGTGGGGATACATATTGGGGTGGGAGTGATTGTTTCACAGGAATCGATGTGTCAGTCTGATAGCATCTCACACATTCTTACACCACTCCCATCCTCCCATATCTCAACTGAATCCCCTCTCAATACAATACAAAGTCTGGATGTAGCAAGTAGTCTGTCCTGGCAACCTACCTGTCAACCAAGGACCAAGAGTTTCCATTATATCATACACATATACAGTATATATACAGTATATATATATATATATATATACAGTGTATATATATATATATATATATATATATATATATATATATATATATATTGTACACTTACATACATTTAAATGACATTATATATGACATCATATTATTATCATAGCAAGTTGTGCCTCCAGGTATCTACATAATATTTCAACACTAACTATTGCTCACCCCTCAGGTATTCTAAGCACATGTGCACTCACACACACGCGCGCACACGAGCGCACACACACACAAGCATACACACGCACACGCTCTCCTTAAAGAGACTGGAGATTTAAAATGACTGCAGATTAGTGGTACAGAGAACAACATAACTATATTTCTCATTTCAAAGGAAAGATTGGAGTGATATGGAACATTTTAGGTTTGCATGGATCACGTTTACGCAAACACATTTTTAAGATGTACATCAATAGATCCTGGCTGACTCTACATGTAGAATACATTAGAATGTATTAGAATACATATGTCCCACTTGTGTCCAGTAAGAGATGGCTTCTTCTGAATTAGGACAACATGTGGAGTGGCGGGGCGGGGCGGGACATCTCTTTCTGCTGACTTCAAAGTAGAGAAATCCAGTTTGGTCTGGAATTGTTTGTCTGCTCAGTGAGTCACCAGCTCTTCCATGGATCTGTTATCCACAGCGAAGTGAGTGAAATGAGAGGCCAAAATAGAACAAACACACCGCAAACTCCATTCTCTAATATACACTGTTTTTAAAGACACTACAATGTAGCAGTCTCCATGCAAAGACCCATAAAACATTGTCTACTATAAAAACAGCATTACACGAACCCACATTACTGCTTTAATTCAGTGTGGGACCACACACCAAAAGCTTTTTTTTTACAGTTTATAGCTTGTCAGACGTTTCCTTATCCGTTGACACTGCAACTACTCCAAAACTATCTCCAAATTGTTTAATTTCATCCAAACATCATCCAAAATTCCAGTGGCATCAGGGTATGGATGAACAGGTCCTGAGGGCTTCTAGCCTGGAAAAACACCAAGAATCCCTGCTTCAATGGGCATCTTGAACCTTGAAAGGAGCTGATGTATCCCTCTCCCCTAACTTTTTGGTGCTTACAGGTGGTTGGCAGGTTGTATCCAGATGCCTGCGGCTGATTCCACGCTTTGCTCACACACACACGTGTATGTATTAAGTCAGTGAGGAAATCAACGTCTAATGTAATAAGATTTGATTTGATTAAATATTTCTAAGGACGAAAACTGTGGAGGGGTTGGGTATCAAAAGCAGGTAAACCTTATTCTTGTGTAGCCTGTAAAATGTTGAAGTGGGATTGTTTAGACTAAATTTGAGCAAGTTCACATAAAAATGCATATATTCCAGTAACTATAACATGTAACAATTATTTTCGATTGCCATGGTGGTGAAAAGAACAAACTATTTCCACATTTATAAACATAAACATTACTTAACAGTAAGCATGCTCAAGGCCAATAACTTCCAATCAAATGTAATTCTGTATTGCCATCTACTGGCCAAATCCTACTTTATCCACTCTCACTCATAGCATTACTGTATACGATTTGTCCACATTGGGTTAACATTTTTGTATTTTATTTAACACTTCAAGTCCTTCCTTTCATCAACATTTGCATATTTTAACAGAGGAACTCATTATACTAATAGTTTTGTTTAGTGTACTTGGATGTATTTCAGTGTAGACAATAAATGAATAGTCACATTTTGGCTACACCCATTTGTTTTATTTAGACATTGTATTCATACATGTTTTCCTAATGAGAAAATCATCTCATTCAGACTAGAATATGACCTGAACAGGCATTAATATTGATAGTATACCTGCAGAGGAATGCACACATTAAGTGTATGTTTTCTTTACATTATGTATGACTTAAATAGACTGCAATCCATTAAAGGCGCAAAACTCCAAAACACAATTTTTAAAAAAAACCTTCAAAAGCAGACTATTATGTTAGTTACTGTTATGGTATAATAATAATTTGTTGTCAATTGATCCATAAGAAAATGCTGTCACAAACCAAAACTTTTTTTAAATGCTTGTACATTTGACAGGCTCTTGAAACGACAACACAATGTGAATCCCAACATTTCAATCCCAGACATGGATTTGTTTAAAAAGAAAAATCAAATCCCTTTTGAAAAATTCACATCCTGAGTGCTCTCTTTATATGTTCTCATATTATCTGATAAAGTTTGAGGTATTTCCAACAACTTTCTCAATATATTGTATACAAAAAAACATTTGTTTTTTAAATTATACAAATGCTTTTACTCTCCCGCTGCCAGCAGAAGGCGCCAAATGCAGCACAGACGTGCCGGAGTTGGTGCCAACTGCTGGCGCAACAAGGTAGTGCGTTTGAAACCCGAGGAAAGCAGGAGGGTTAACATATACCCATCCCTTGCACACATCACCACGTTTTCCAAAAATATAAAGCAAATTTAAATGAACAGCTTACTTGTAGAATCACCATAAATTAAAAATACAAATAACATCCACAGTAAACAATGTCGCAGATCATGTGTTGCTAGGAGACAGTGAATAACTGGCAAAGTGATGGTCAGCATTTCTATATTTTACATTATTGTTTTGCTACAACCATTGTGAGAATTATGGAACGTCTCCCAACCTTTATAAAAAATATTAAAGACACTAAAAGGAATTTTCCAGAAGAGATGGTGTCGGTGTGTGTATGTGTTTTAAAAAAAAAACAGCCCTATCGCAAAGAGATACCTCCACTCCCTCACTCTAGACACTATTTGGAAACTAGTGGAACAATCATTCATTGTAGTGCCTTCAAATGACCATTGAGTTGTTTAACATGTTTCTTATTTTCCGTAGTTAGCTAGGTGTTGTCAAGAACATTCTTCAGTTTGAGCGAGTGCATGCCTCAGCCACACCAGGGGCTCACACTACTCTTAACTCCGCCCCCTGCCTCCCCTTCTCAACCTCTCACAGACATGTGCACAGCTGGTCAAAACAGTTGTGGTTTACAGTGTACCTTTAAGCAACATACACAGTAAGGTACTGTATAGTGTTAATGCTGTGTTGTGCCCTGGGAGGTCTCCGTAGATGGTTTGAGGACACGCCCATAACGGACTGGGGCGGGCATGGCGCTCAACCAGAGGAGGATCCCCAGGTCTGGCTTGTTGGCCAATCAATCTCCTCCAGGAACAGAGGATCAAAAAGGCCAGGGAGCAGATAACCAGGAGCGAGCAAGCGAGGAGGCAACAAAGCTACTCTCACACCACCTTAAGGATAGACTGGCTGTGGCAGAGGACTACTCTGTGGATTTCCCTTGTCTGATTCGGTTTACCTGTGTGTACACAGTGATCCCAGAGCAGCGGCAACCCCTCTGAAGAACAGACAAACAGACTGAGAGCACCTCAACGTGACTCACATCCTTGTAAAAAAACCTGTTAAGCATATTACCCCGCCTTATGTTTTCCTTCCCCCGCCGTATGGGGTGCCAGTTATATGGCTCATGTCTTCATTTGTACATTATTATTATTACTGCTATGGTGTTATTATATTTGCAGCATGTGCATGTTCCTATTGGTGAAAACACTGAGCGGCACACTTAATATGTAGATCTTGACATGTGCAACAAGGAATGCAAATCTGAAGACAAAACATACATAGATAGATGGGCAATGTTGTGCTACACCCATGTGTTTTCCTGCAATATTTCAGTGCAAACTGAGGTTTTCTGTCACCCTCTGCTTCTTGTGCCACATTCTTCATAATTCTCACCTGCCATTTACTGCCATTTCGACAAGTCATTGGCAAGCACGCACACACAAACAACACAGGATCATGGGAACGGTTGAGCCATGTCTGAATAAACCTGATTAAACACTGCTGATTTGGAAAGACTACAATACAACACCACCCTGGACTTCCATTGCAAGGCTCCACCCAATCTCAAACTGGTTCCAAACTTAAGTACACAACTCAAAGATGTGTAGTGTGGCCCCGAGCTTTACCCCACACTTTGTTGGCTAGCTTTATGACTTGGATAGGCCAGGAGGTTGAAAGAACAGTCATATTGAAACCCATTAAGGTCTAGCCACACTATACTGTATGGTAATACTAAATATACAAGACAAGGAGACAAATACAGTAGGTTTATTGTTAGGGTGGCTGACTCAAACACCCTGGTCGTGCCCAGCCTTCCCGTAGGTGTTCTTAAGGAAGGTACAGGGCTGAACCTGCTTAATAATTGTATTCACTAAGTCACTTTGGAGAAAAGCCTCTGCTAAATGACCTAAACTGTAATTGAGTCAATAATGGAAACACATCTGGAATGTCAAACTAATTTAGAAATACCTAGGACAATTCTAGTAAGTAAGTAAACCAATGGCATACATATTATAATAAAAGCATTAGGTGAAACACTACTAAAAGCACAGTGACTATTTAAGATAAGGCCCCCGTGATTATATTGTAAGATCTTTAGTGACCTAAGAGAATACCATTTGGCTGTTGAAGAATGACCCCGTCAAATGGCCACCAGAAGAAGTGGTTGAGTTGTGGGGGGCGAAGACCACTGGTTAAGGCTTCGCAAGCAAAATGGAGACATGGAGGTCTCCATGGAGGACTTCCTGTTAGGAGTTCAGAGGCTTTATTCCGTCAACACCCTCCTCATCAAGGGCTTTCATTATTGAAACCTGAGGGGAAGTTTGCAGATCAGATCAGATGCATAGCTTCCTTCAAAACTAGTGCAAAGAATATTTTACATTTTAGAAACACCCCATTCTGAAAATATATTTAAAAAAATATATATATATAAAAAAAAAAAAAGAGGGTTTCATGCACTCAACTGCAATATGACTGCAACTCTGCCTGTGTTGAGGGTTACAATGACCAGTTGGAGATACAGTATATTTATGTGTATAACTTTCTGCATGAGAGGAAAGGCATCCAGACAAACTCATTTTATATTATACATTTTGAAAACTGTGAGCATGCTTTAAGCCTGTACATTACAGTAAATAAAAGTGAATTGGCTTATTGAGATATATTGTATAATAATGTTAGAACACATTATCCTATACAACTTATCTTAAACTTACCACAAAAGTCTCTCCAGCTTCAAACTTGCGCAATATCTCCTTGGCCAGATCCCCCTCTGGCAATTTCACATCTTCCCTCATTTCGCCATTGTCACCCATCAAGGACAGATAGTCATCTATGATATCCACCAACTGAAACCCCAAATACAAAACAGAAATACAAAAGATAGCACAGCAAGACTGGATAAGCAATATGTTCAGCTAGTTCAAAAAGAATGCCACATTTTTATCAAACAGCCAGCCAGCTATGACGCCTCACTACTGTATATTTGGGTAAGGAAGTTCAAAATCATTTTTATGTGCACATTCTGATGCTATATTAGTGAAGTTTAAGTAAAATAAGAAATAAAATAAACAGTAAATCAATTATTCCTGAAAGCAAGTTCACTGAACAGTGGAATTAAATCTAAGGAATCCCCGTAGGAATTTTTTTTATATTCCATGTTCCTTGAACTTCAAGCATGCAAAAAACACCAGACATTTTAGTAATAACAATTTGTTTCTCTCGTGGTTTTGAGGACACCAAACATTTTATAAATAAGGCCTATAAAGAGGACTCTAGTCAGTAAAGCAAATAATGCTCTGTTACCACGATGAGACCTGCTCAACAAGCTGAAAACCGGTATGCATGTCTCACACTCTGAAGAGACAGCTCATGTTAAAGCTTGTGTAAATGTGGCTCCAATGAGCCAAAAATATTTTACTCATATATTGGTGCTGTAAATTAATTAGAAAGCAATAAAATTGTTGTTTCAGAGTCACCGCCACCCAGTAATGTAGCAAATAGCCTACTGTATTATTGCCCACCCCTACCTATGAGGGTTTAAAGATAATGCCAGCCATGCTGCCCTGCAGACTGTCATCCCTGTTGCTGCAGAGAAAGATAAGAGCAATAAAGCTGTATATTGTCCCACAATTCATAGCGCACTGCGATGGGTCATGTAACCTACAATGCATGGCACCGACACCAATATGATCATTACCTCATTAAATGTAGTTTAATCTGTCACACTTACTTATAATATAGATTAATAAAATATACTTCTTACCTGGTAATCTGTTCTTTTGACAATAGGAACTTCCATGTTATGGGTGGAGGGGCATATATCTTCATACTTCTTACGATTAAAAATGTCAATCCCAACCATGTGGACCTGGAAAAGAAAAACATAGCTTTACTATCTAAATATGCCATGTAAATCCATATTAGTATATTTGAGATAGCTGTATGTATGTATCACGTGGTGTACCTTGGCGTGACCATGCTTGCCCGTCTTTGAGGTAGACATGTCAACGATCTTGCAGGGGCGTCCTTTGAGCATTACATAGCCATTCTTCCTCAGGGCAGAACACTGAATAGGGATGGTGGCTGAGGCACCGGCGCTTGCACTCTCAAAGTCATCTTCCATAGTAGGCTGCTCTAGATGATCACAAAGAAAGAAAAGATATGTAACCCAAACGTTTGAGCTACATTAGGCTACAACTGGATATAGGCGAATATAGACATAGGATAGGCATACGGTGAGATAGACCTATTAATAACAAATATTTAAATAATGTAGTGCTCCGATGTGATATTGTGCATATTGAGTTTGTCTGGCTCTATTAGGACAATACATAACAAGTCCCAATAGCCTATCACGCGTCATTACCATGGTCATTACTGCCAACCTGGAGCTATGGCTACACCATACTAGCTGCCACCAGGCTAAGCTACAGTTGTTACAGTTGTAGCCTACTGTATAGAATGCCATATGTGTCGATTTGTATTCCTTTTCTTCCAAACTGGTAGGCCTACGGATAGCAAAACCCATACAACAATATTGTAATGGGGTAATATTTGCATTTTTCACAATGTGTCTTGAAATTGTTAGAAATTAATATTAGTAATAGTTAGCCTATTGTAGACAGCTTGCAAACGTGTCCCTTTTACAATACATTATTTCACGTTTACTGGTAATCGAAAAAGAGACTGCAGCAGTCGAAGGAACATTTCTGGCAGAGGGTGTAATTTCGGCACGACAATCCACACCCATTAACATGCGGAGCTACTAGTGAGCTTTACTTGAATACACACAGAATATAGTACACAACCTCGAGTCATGTTACACAAAAGTTTGTAGATATTAAATAACGAGTAGAGGCTTCTTCCAACACTGACATAATGTGGAAGCCCAGAATAAAACTGCTCGTTGTGCTTACCTTTCGCCAAAAACGAGTGCTGCTTGCGGACGTATACTGTAGCTTTTGTATCCACTGCAGATGTGGCAGGGGAGGGCAGGGATGAGGTATTTGTTGACGAAAGAGCATATGAGCCGGAGTTTTAAGTGCAGGCGTGTGAGAAAAAGTATAATTGTACTTTTCATTTACATTAGGCTAATGCGAAACCTTTTAATTAATTCACGGGAGCATTTACACATGTATCTTAGTTCACAAACGCAATTTACCGAAACAGGACATTCACATATTGTTTTGTGTACACACAGTATTGTATAGCATACTTTTGATATGCATGTTTCTGAGGGGCTAGATGAGATTACCGCTACAACAGTTGTTACCGCTACAATATTGTGGAGGATGGATAGAAGCATTAAAGATTCATAGGTTTACTTGTAATGACCAAGAGGCCCAACTGTATGTTGATGCATTCAATTCAAAACTAAATGCAAGTCATGACTTGCATTTAGTTTTGAACGAATGTGGTTTGTGACCAATTCTTCACAAAACATTCAGAAATTAAAATATAAAAGTAAAAGGCTTTGTTTATGAGCACACTTTTATTTCCAGAGCCTACATTTAGGACCTATACTGTAACCACACATCTTCCTTTAACACTATCATATAACACTGTTACTCACAACTACCCACACACAAAGCAAACACAGTGTACACAGCCACACAAACAAACACACATAGCACACACACCACACACATTCATAAAATAAAACACACACAGTTTATCTTAGGCATCTGTAGATGATTTTAGTTGCTCCAGTTCTTTATCAAATTTAGTTGTTGATGGCCTCTTTTTCCTTCTATGTTGGAAGACTTCAGCAATCTCTTCAAATGATTTGCCCTTTGTCTCAGGGACCCGCATGTAAACGAACACCGTGAAGCCAAAAAGTAGCACCGCAAATAATATGAACACGTAACTCCCCAGCCATTCCTGGAAACAGACCATGGGGTCAGTTAGTGTGTATGGGCATGCATGTGTGTGCATATGTGCATCTTGCTTACCTGTATGTAAGGGAAGGTTATGCCTACAATGAAATTGCTGGTCCAGTTGCAACAGCCAGCTAGTGCAATAGCTGCTGGCCGAGGTCCCTGGCTGAAAAGCTCCGCCACAATGAACCAAGGGATTGGACCTGGGCCAATCTCGAAGAAAGACACAAACAAGAAAATGGCCGACATGCTCAAGTAGCTCATCCAAAAGTACTGGTTCTAGAAGGAAATAAGGCAGGAAAAGCACAAGTAGCTATAACAACAGACATAAATAAAGATACATTTGACACATGGGACAAGGAGAACCATTACAGATGAGGCCATGTTTACAATGATATAGCCTGAGTGGACAAACCTGAAGTAGGAGGCCCACTGTCATGATGACGGCACAGCCACACATCCCTCCCAGACCAACCAGTGTCAAAGTACGCCTGCCAGTCTTGTCTACCAGTACCACCTATGACAGATATTTGGAATCACTGGTTCTCAACAAATGTCAACAAATCACTCACAGCCAAGACAATAATATATAAGGTTTCATCAATTTCCCTTTCAAAGTATCCTTAACATACTGTATACTGTACTAATAATTTGACAATTATGTGAATTAGCAGATGTTTTATCCATGGAGACCTCCAGGGTGTACAATAAGGATGCTTACAGGTAGGGCATCAAACCTATAGCACCTTTCAGGTGGGAGTGTGCCTATACCTCTAACCTATCCTGCCTACATTGTGTGGAGTTAACCTTTATTCAATGTCCTACATATATGATTTAATTAATCTGATTTGATTGGCTGCTGTTGTTTCCACAAAATAATGAATGTACAAACTCACAGACACTATTGTGAAGATGGTGTTGATGACCCCTACTCCAATGGTGGCGTAGACTGGATGGCTTACTCCAGCCTGCTGGAAGATGCTCGTGGAGTAGTAAAAAATCTAGTTAATCAAAACAAACATAAAAAAAGAAAACACAGAGTTTGTGATAAACGGCAGCAAGGTACAGCCCAGCCAGATACATTTGATTCATCTGTTTTGTTAAGAAGAACATTTCAGGTTCTTTATTATATCAGTGTTATATCAGTACAAATCTAGAGACATTATAAAAAAATAGTAGTGGGTGGGTGGAGAAAGAAATAAATTATGTTTTTTTTTTTTAAATTTAATTTTCATTTAAAATAAATGGGATTAGTTGTTGTAAAATAAACAAACCCTCCTGTTGTCCTCCAGGTCAAACTGACCCAAATCACTACCTCTTTGTGGCAGACAGAAGGGGCCAATCCTAATTCTACATCTTACACACACATACTTGATGATGTACACTGCTGGCACAACAAGGTGTGAGTTTGAAACCCGTGGACAGGAGGGTTAAAAGGCACTAAAAAATCCAGAAAGGAATAACGAACAAATAAATATATACCAACAACAATGACAATAAAGAGAACCTTCAGACACATTCAGGTGGCGCCATCTGGTGGCATAATAAGATATAAGAAAGGGAAACAGGAGGGTTAAATTACAGTTGCATAAAAAAAGTAGTCAATAAAAATAACTTGAAACCCTTGCTTACAGCATTGATGCCAGAGAACTGCTGGGCGAGATGCATCATCAGGGCAACCAGAAGCTGCTGTCTGTACACAGAGGAGGTGATCTACAAGAAATGACAGACCGGGTTTACTGTACAGTCTGGTTTAACCCTCCTGCTGTCCTAAGGCATTTCAGCAGACTAGCAGAGGGAGCCAACCGTTGAATGTCATATGTTTGTGATGTGGTTGGCACCCACTACAGGCAAGAGCACTGGGTCATTTTGACCCATAGGACAGTGGAAGGGTTAAAATGTACACACTAGATGTTTGATCTGGACCTGCCCTATAATGCCCTCTGCCCTCCTCCAACCTACCAAGGAGAGAATGGAGACCTGAGCCTCCTTCTCTGCCTCCTCCTTCTCTCTCCTCATTTCCTCCAGGTCAGCAGTCGGGTCATGCGCCCCCTTCAGGCGTTGGAGACCTGCAGCAGGCCATGGAGGAGAGTGCAACCTTTATATTGAAGTTGTGCATAGAATAGATACGAGAGAGTATGTGTGTGTGTCTGTGTGTGACGTACTTATACGGGCCTGTTGTTCCTGGCCCTGTTTAATGTAGAGGTACCGTGGGCTCTCTGGGCACAAAGGGAGCAGCAGGCTTTGCAATATGGCCGGGGCCCCAGACAGCCCGAGGAGCAGAGGCCACATGGCATCATTACCTAGCAGAAAGTCCAGGCCTATCACCTACACACAACAAACACGCATATTGTTTACACGGGCATTCTGTACACACAAAAATACACATGTATGACATGATTTGCTTAAAGGGAAACTCCTTATTAAGTCAGTCATAACACCAAACAAACAATGTTGGTATAGAACTATACGAATGGTGTGCATAATGCATGGTGTTTGTCTCTCTCCTTATGTGTTTTAAAATCAGTACCTGACTGATAAGGATGCCAACCACTACAGCCAGTTGGTGTAATGTACCCAGAGCACCCCTGTAAGCTTTGGGAGCGATCTCGCTAATGTACATGGGCACCAGTCCAGATGTCAAGCCTGAAGCACAAACAAAATGTTTTTCCATGAGTAACACTGACTATTCTCTTCACAGGTGTAATACAAACATACTTTTTTTTTGTTTTGTTAACGTTTTATTTTTAAGAAAAAGTTTTTTTCTTATAAATGTTAATTTAATGAAAACATGCTTAATTTGCATATGTTTACACCCTTAAGTTGTTGTACATTAACCTATAGCCTAATGTCCTATTGTGATAATTTGATGAACCATAACAGTGTGTACAGTATAATGTTGCAGTGATGTTTTCAGTACAGTAAAAACATGTTTTATTATACCACAGTAAAGTCCCATGACAGCACGGCCTGCAATGACCATGATGTGAGGTTTCCACATTTGACACAAGCCCATGAGCAAGCCGCCTGCTACAGCCAACACATTGACCATTAACATCCCCTTCAACCTATGGAAGAGAGAAGGCCAAGACAAATGAATGCTCAGGGATCAGGGAATACACCTCTCCTATAAGGGAAGTACAGATAAGTATTCTAACATATTGGCAGTGATTGTGTTCCATAGCAGAAATGGTGCTAGTTTAATTCTCAATTTATATATTTATAATAATTAGTTATAGAATTCTACAATAATTTAGTTCATAGTTAGTATTTCTGATTTGTCTAGTGGAAACTATAACTGGAGAAATCTTGTTAGGATAATAGTACTGTACTATAAAATGGTTAGGAGTGCTAGAGCTACTGTACATCACAAACTTAATTTATCTTAGTTTACAAACGCAATTTCCCTAAACAGGACATTCACATATTATTTTGTGTACACACTACAGTACTGTAATGTGTACACAAAATAAGTGTAGGCCATCTACTGGTAATCTCTGACTTTACATTTAAATCCCTTCCACAAATGGGTAAGATTCTCACGCCGACACCTTCCTTTATTGGCACACCTGCAGGCTATTTTTATGTTTCTTTACCCACACTGGGCTCACCCCTTTGATAGCATTCACCCAAACATTATATGTACAGTATATGGTAACTAGGCTACATGATCATTTACGATTATATCCTTTTGTTGTCGGTCAACAGCATGTGAACTAGTTTCTTATGCTCTACTCACCTTTGTTTAATATCTCTTTCATTTATTAATTTGTCATTTGTATATTTATCCCTTGGCCAATTTAACTTTACAGCATGCACATTCTTTAACAGTGTGATTTCTGTATTGTCTATTATAAGGGATTAGTGCATGCTTTTATATAGGAATGTTTAGTAGATTGTTGTGTTCTTTTATTTTCTCTGACTAACCAGATACCAGACCAATATTCTGTTCTTCTGCAGTGGCAAGCAAACTCTGGCATAATAAACGGATGTGCTTGTACATGTGTAGGCTATATTGTGTCTAATCAGCACCCCAGTTGTATTCAGCACTTTAGTTGTGTTCATCCCCCTGGTCCAGCAACACACATTTATCAGTTGTTAATGTTTTATACTGTCTTCTTGCCTGCTCTGGCTGGCCAGTACTAAATAATTGAACTGGGGACCCCTTCTTTGCTCATCTACCTCCGTGTGGCCAAGACATTATTATAGTTTTAATCAACCTCTTTTCCCTGTGTCTCCTTCTCTTACTCTTCTCCTCACCTTCCTCTGAGGTCTCCAATGAAACCTACAAAGAAGGACGACAGCACACCACCGATGGAGAAGATTGCCACTGACAGTGACCAGTACAAGATGACAGTGGGGTGTTCGCCTGCCTCTGTGCTGTTTCCTAATAGGTCAGGAGTCTTATCATACCACACCTCCAGGACTTGCCCATAATTCCTCTCTATAACCTTTGAAGTAGAGCACACACAGCCATTATTTTCTATTGTACACATTTATCATTAATTCATTATTATTTGTATATTCTTGCTGTTTATATCAACATAATTAATAAAAGTATTCAATGGACATTATCTTTTGTGTATCATATCTGTGTACAATGCTCTGCTAATCTGGACTAAATGTCGGTGTTTACTTAGTTTTGACTTTAGACTTTAGTTAGCGCCAGCACCACGGACAGCTCTGAAGTAGAGCCTGAAATGGAGCCTGGCTACAGTAGTAGGCAGTGATACTCCACACCTGGAGCTCATTGTGGCTCATCACCGCTGCTATAAAGGCCTGGCGACACCAAAGTGATGTTAATGCCAGCGTGCCATAGTGCAGGGTTTCCCAACCTTTGTCCCGGGGTCTGGCTTCCTGCTCCAACACACCTTATTCAAATGAATGGGTCATTATCAGGCTTCTGCAGACATTGATCATGACCCATTCATTTGAGTCAGGTGTGTTGGAGCAGAGAGACATTTATAATATGTAGGGTGGGGGGCCTCCAGGACCAGGGGAAGCACTGCCATAGTCTATGGTTTGACCTGATGAGAGCCTTGGACTGGCAATTAACCCTCGTAATGTCCTCTGGGTCAAAATGACCCAAATCTCTTGCTCTTTGTGGCAGATAGAAGGCGCTAAACCTAATTCTACAGCTTACACACACAGATGATGTGCACTGCTGACACAACAAGATGTGACAAAAAAACAACATAAATACATAAAGAAAGAATTAATTAATAAATAAATACACACAGCAATGCCAATTAAAAAACATAAATCATAAACAATCAGATGGCGCCGCCGTGTGGCCAAATATGAGATTTCTGAGTACATTTCGAGGGTTAAACATTACAGACTCCTCTTTCTCACATGAATCACTCGCAGAAAGGAATAACTTAACCATTGCTGATTATCACAAATCAATAAAGCTTAAACATTAGCTAGAACAGGGTCTGTTGAAATAGGTTGAGCATACCTTTTGAGGTGCGTTAATAACTCCCAGGCTGTAGCCATACTGTAATGAGCCCAATGCAGCTGTAAAGACAGCTATGGCCAAAGTCCCAGTCAGCTGCTATGGGATATGTAGGAGGACAAGTGAATTTAACAGACGGGCAAATATGCACCCTCAAACAGTCTTTCGTACACGTGTACTATAAGTACACACACACAAAAATACACAGGAGACTCACACAAAAAATATATAAAAATCAACAAAACAGATAGGAAGGTTTATCCAAAAGTGACGATGACATAATACATTTCATTAAATTAAAGTTCAATAATCTACATCAACATTGTACTGTATACGTTAGTCAAGTACCTTTATAAAATACAAATAAAAATAGGCCTATGATAGTATGCTTTTACTGTAGGCTACAGCATGTTCCGGTGTATGTGATGTCCTCTGTATACCGTTACCTGAACCAGGTCGCGTGTACCCAGTTTCCCTACGTATTTTATTATGGACATAATTATATGGGACGTATCCCCCAGAAACGAAAGTGACTTACCTTTCCCGACTCCATCACGAGTGTCAAATCCTCTGCAGCCCATGAAAAGAGCGCACGCACACACACACGGGTGAATGTTCACATTTCAATTTGTTCACAACACGCTGGGTCCACGTTGTTATCGTGGCAAGGCAAACATGCATTCATGCATGCGTGCGCACACGCACACACACACACACACAGGATAAAAAAGATTTCTAAAACAGACAGACATGTGATTGAAGGTTATTAATTTGATGACACAAGCGTTTTGCATTCTAGAGACTACATATGGGAACATCACTGCTGTGCAACAGGTAGATCATTTACTTGGGACCAAAGTCTAAGGGTTGCTACATCTGAAACAGTAAACACACAGCTACTTTATAGAAAGTGTGTATTTTCTTGTATAGATAATTACATGCAGTACAGTTTATACACAAAAGACATTCTTGGGACTCGTGTAACTGGATAATGTTCTTGATCAATTTATTTGTCAGAATCTCATTTACAAAACAAATAAACCCCAAAAACAGAATATTAGTAATGCTCTTTCAAAATTAGGAGGATAAAAGAAACAATTAAAATAAGTTTACAGTTTTTTCCCCTTTAAAAGGGAAAGTCAGTGTAAGTGACCACTAGCCTTGCCAGTAGGTAGAATCATCATAGGCTGATGAAAGGGAGACACAAGGCAAACACACACACACACACAAACAGACCCACTCGTTCATCAGGGAAGACAGAAATGTAGTTTCAGCATAGCTATTTATTGCTAAAATGTTTGGCTGTGGCCCCCAACAGTGACACTGAACAATGCATGTGTGAAAAATAATCTGGTGATGACCTTCATGGCATAAAATATAAAGTTTATACAATTGGTCAGTTAAGAAAAACAAAACTTTTACTCTTATTACTTTTCAATAAGGATTCTGTGTTCTCTCGGCGCAATCCTTAACCTGCTAAATGTACATCTAGACCACTGCATTGCAATGTATGCAATACTGTAGGAGCGGTCCAATGTACATGAACAAACATTATTCACTGATTAACACACCCTCAATACAGTGTTTAATACACTATGCATTAATTATTAAGCAATAACAAAAAAGGTTATGTCAAAGGCTATCTTAACATTAACATTTCCATCACAGAGACAGAATATGACTGTGTAAAACTTAAGGAAAGCCTGTATATACTATAAGTATATGGAAATTAACAGAAAAATAATAATTGCAATAATAATAGCATGTTGATCTCAATTTAATTTGCTTACAACCTAGGCACTGTACAAACAGTTAGGAGCCATAATGAAGGCAAACGAGGAGGAAAATTATATAAAAGTAACAGATTTGTGCAAGGAGTGCCTTTACATGCATCATGAGGTCTGGACAGCAGTTCTTGTTTCTGTCAATATTCACAACAATATGTCTATATTCAACTTTCTCCCCTCACACAACCACCATTTTCTGAATATTCCAATTTAAAACATGAAACAGCAGCCCATAACCACCAAAAGTATGCATGTCTGTATCAGCTAATATTTGCATTGTCAATTGTCAATATCTGTGTTCATACATCATTTCATGGACACGAATAATATTAGAATCACTTAATGTGTGTTAAGACTAAAATGTGCATGTAAACACACAATTATGCTTCCATGGTGTTGAGGGTAATGTGAAGTTCACTCGCAGACTGAGTGGTTTCATTATGTTTTCCTCTTTTTTGGCTTATTACTTAATTGGAAAGGAACTCTTAAAATCATCTATGTTTACGCATTTCAGCTTAGCGTCATTATGACACACAGACGTGGAGACACAAATGTGCTGTACATTCCTGTACGTTGTCCTATCACTGACAGTCAGTCAGTTATAGGACAACGTTAAATTGTGCTCAACAGAAAACGGAACAGAACTTGTCAGATTTCTAATGAAGAGAATGAAGCTCTCTCATTATTTATATATTACAGTATCTCTGATGCAGCACCATTGAAATGACTTGGGGAGGGGAGGCAATGGATAGAGAGCATGAGGAGGAGCAGAGATGAAGGATTTCAAGGGACGAAGATGTAATCTATTGCATACCAGTGCTCCAGAGGCAGAGGGAAGGAGAGGAAGGAGAACCCATAGGGACGCTCCCCAGATTTGATGACCTCCCCCACACACACACTGTCATGTAATGTCAAGATGAGCATTTTTATTAAATATAATTTCTCTTCTGTCACACATCGTGTGTGTGGGGGAAGTGACACAGGGATTGAAGGGTTTAGGGTGCAGTACTACAGTGATTCTACAGCAGGGTAAGACTTAATGCAATACTCCAGAGAGAGAGAGAGAGAGAGAGAGAGATTATTTGGACTTCTGTGGCACCAGTTTGCCAGTCAATTGTTTATAGATGGCTTCTGTTTGACCCAGTGGAACAAACCTCAAACATTTTGTTGAATTTAATGTGTAACATTTTCTACAGTGTACAAGTCTCTCCAGTGTCAACATGTCACCTCCAGGCCCCCCTGTCCATCTATTCACTAGAATGACGTGGGATGAGCCTCAGGCTAAAACCGATTGCTGGGCTAGCCAATGGGAAGCAAGGCAAATGGGGAGTGTCTTCACCAATTCATCATGGAGTTTCTGTTGAGGGTCATGAAGAAGACCTGGCTGCTTCCTCCTGAACGTACCGATGCAAAGAACACCTGTGCAGACATTGTTGTAAAACACAGTTAAACCATATAATTATGTGTCGAAACGCATCATGAGATATAAACAACTTTCTTTTTGCTGCACAAATGTAGTACAAATGTAGCCTGGCAAAAACATCCTGATTGCCCAAGCACCATCTCTACCATTTCATCAGTCTGGGAACGCTAAAGTCAACGCTGGGTAGAAAAATGACCAATCAAGTGGATAGTTCAGTTGGTGCCGACAGTAATTAAGCTTGTGTTTGGCAAATAATTCCCATGCGGGTCTTGATCTTGGTTAAGGGTGGTCCAATGTCCATTTGCGTCTGTGTTTTTAAATCATTGTCAAACGTTTAATGTTCTGTTAACCCTCGTGATGCCCTTACAATATTGTCTTGAACCACTAGATGGCGTCATCTGATTGTATGGTTCTTTTTATTGTCATTGCTGCGTGTATTTCTTTCTTTATGTATTCCTTTGTTTTTTTAGTGATTTTGTGAAGTTCAAATCTTTGAAGTTGCAAAATCAGGATATCTTACAAGGTTAGTTAGTCAAATGTAGTCAATACACCTTCATACTTAACCCTCCTGTTGTCCTCGGGTTTCTAAGTCACACCTTGTTGTGCGAGCAGTGCACATCATATGTCTGTGTAAACTGTAGAATTAGGTTTAACGCCTTCTATCTACCACAAAGAGCTAGTGATTTGGGTCATTTTGACCCAGAGGACATCACGAGGGTTAAAATCATGTTATGCCAGCATGTGGCGCCACATGATTGGGTCGTTCTCTTTAGAGTCAGTGTGTATTTATTTCTTTTTTTGTGCCTTTTAACCCTCAGTTTCAAACTCTGTAGAAATAGAATTGGCGCCCTCTATCTGCCACAAAGAGGTAGTGCGATTGGCCTAAGCTCTCTTCTCACCTTGTCATTCCGCTCACAGAGAAACTTAAGTCGCTGGGCTCTCTTGTGCATAAAGACTCCATCCAGGTGCCCAGTCTCAACAGAGCGGATTTCTATGGCCTTCTCTCCCCATCCCATGATCTGGTTTGAATGGATGTAGGCTAGAAAAAAGTAAACCAGCCATAAGTGCGATCAATCAACCTAACATTGTAACTGACTTCATTTGTAGAGCTAATGTAATAAGTTAATATATTAAAATGTACTGCAAAAGACACAAAAATGACAGTTAATATAAGTGGAGATGAAAGTATATTAAAAATGTAAAACTTAGAATAAATACAATAACAACATAACGTGCATACATTGCTTTTTAGTTTTCTGTAAAAAAAGGTTTTCTTCACCTAAGCAGGCTCCCTTTCCACCCTTTGGACACAGACAAGTGCATGTAATACCACTGGCTGCCACATAAGGCCATCATAGCACAAGAATGTGCTCTGATTGAGTCAATCACTCAATCCCAAGTAAACAGGGAGAGCAAACAACTTAAACACTATCATGAGAACAGTGCTGAATTCAGAAGATACAGGGGAAAAAAAGTCAACAAAATCCTAGGGACGAAGGACAAATATATCCATCCATCTGTTATCTTTGGCTCATAAAAACAACTATTTTATAACTTTATAAAGCAGTTTTGACTACTGAAATATTATCAGTTGTGTGTCTGACTCTCACTATAACAAAATATTTACATTGGACATCGGATATAATCCAAAGTGTTCTCTCTACCGCACTTACTTTCATGTTGCCTTTGTACAGTAGCTGCTATTAAACAGAGCTGGCGGCTGGAAACTGAAACTGGGACTTTGAATGCAATTAAACTTTTACTGAACCCCTACCAGCTCAGGGCCGTACCATTGATCTGCACAGCAGTACGCACACACACACATTCCCTAATAGTTGCTTTCAAGTAAGCCCTCCAAACTTTAACTCTTCTAAAACTCCTAAAACGTGGCACTTAATTAAAGTTCATTAGCCCAAGCAAAAACAAGACTGGTCTCACCCCTATTGAATATTTTATAACTAATTCTACAAGAGTAATAATAGAGAGAGAAAAAAAAACACGCAACTTTGGAGTTTGTTTATTTCACATTTATCACGCCACATAAATCACAAAAGGCACACTCTTAGCTACTTAGTGATGCAGCTTATCACCCTCTGACATCTAGTAAAGTCCTAACGTACAGTGAGGAAAAACGCACAGCAGAGGCTGAGTGAAAACAAGCAAAACAGCACCGTACCGACAGAGGTAGGCATCTCTCCCCACTGTAGCACCACGTCCTTGGTGATTCGGCCGTAGGTGTTGACATACACGCCCTCGTCCTCATAACACAGCAACATCTCCATCCCATCCGTCTTGGGAAGCACCACGATAGCATGGGGAGTAACCTGGCTTTGAATCTAACACACACACACACACACACATTATGCACTTTTCTAAGAGAATCACCACTGTGATTGGCTGGTCAGTTTGTCTGACACAAGTTGTGCCAATAGTACGAGGATAAACATTTATTTCAAACAGAGACATCAGGAGTGTTTGGGAACACACAACACAGATTTAATTAGCGTTGACCTACTGTACAGTATGTCTAGCCTTGAGACCAACCTATATTGCAGTCGGACTCAAAGCCAGACAACATGGGATTAAGTCAGTATATGACAAATGAAGGACAAGAGTAGTGAAAAATGGCATCTTGTGGAACGGGGTCTATACAACGAGTCTAAAAGGGTGGCGTTCACATGTTTTGCTACAAAAGCAGGCAATGCACTCACAGAGAATTGACAAGTTTAAAATAAAATACTTGAGAAATTGATTTGAACATTGTGAGGCTGGGTAGATTGAGTGGTCTGTTAGCCATCAATATGACTGTAGGCTGGTCTTCAAGATCAATGGTTCACAATAGGTGATAATAGATTATTAGAAATGCAGTTTAACACATAAAATATTATGATTTCTATTGTAATATCTGACCTTAACAATTCTCCAGCAGTTATTCATAGGTACTGTATGGGATTTTATATTTGTTTTAAGAAATCATGCTCACAATGATTGACTTATCTGAACGACCAGACCAGTACAATATTGGAATATTGGCAAAACATAAGAAATAGAAACTTTTCCAAGTTAGAACATGTATTAAAAATTACAAATTTCTTGGATTTATTAAGGAAGAGAATTTGGTCCCAACTGTGTAAAGGCTCATCAAGCTTAGTCTCTATTGTACTGTATAAATCAAAGATTTGCCTCGTTGACTAGCCTGCTTGTGTGGGCTGTGAACACTGCTTTGTGAAGATTCCTGTGCGCAAGATGAAATTATTTAGCACAATGTAAATGTGGTTATCTCATCCATGGATCCCCACTATACTGACATGTAGTAAATAGATACATCAAGGCTAGCTCTACTGTGTATCTACAGGGTTTAATTAAGGAGCTATTGATCTAGTCTAAAAGGGCGGATTGCAGCATGTCACCTTCATCTGTCGAGTAGATTGGAGGAGTGGATGGAAGAGAAAGAAAGAAAGAATTGATTGAGCACTCAAAAATTGCAAAAAACAATCATTACTGTCATGCGTGTGACTGTGACAATATTGGGTAAAAAATATATTTTCAGGCAATTATGTTCAAAATGTGTTTTTATAATAAGCAATTTAACAGGATTTTCAACTTAATCATCAATCTGTTTGGGAATAATAGCAGTCAGGCACAGAGGGATAAAATACGTTAATCTTATAATCCATTTATTTGCACAACTGTAACCTGAGCAAAGTACTTGCTTTCAAACAATGTTGTTTCCCTATATGGAAATCGTGGGAAAACCATTTATGCCCTTTGCAGTAGCAAAAGTTAAATAAAAAAGGATACAGAAAAGTACATGTGTAAAAAAAATGAGCTTGTTTAATAATTCACTTGTTAACAGCTAATTCGAATAGCATTGCTATTCAAATGTGTTACTAAATCTGGTTTCATGCGTTACCCGATTGGCTACTGGCTAGGACTGTGATTTTGAATGACATGTTTCAGTTGAAATTTGTATTGGCACAGTGGCAGGATCATGAAACCAAAAACATTGTAATAACGAAAAACCATTGCAATGCATTGCAATGGAAGTAAAAATGCAATGCTTCTGGTCTCTTAAGTGGACGTGTCACCAACAGCATTTTGCTGAGGAGGTTTGCTGCAGAAATACCATTGTGGCCTCAGACAGATCGTAGGTACTTGGGAATTAATGTAATATATTCCAAATACCCATTAGCGCCCCCAGACAGAAATAGTGGGAAATATTATGGTAAAATCAGTAGACTTCCCCATGTGGAAGTGTCTCTGTTCACTCCAGTCTCTGATAAAACAATCCAACAGGCAAGTTAACAGAGGGAGCTGCTAAGTTATGATATTTGTGTTTACAACGTAATTTTTATATGACGCGAGTGAAGAGAGTGCATAGACTTGAAAAACACACACTTACATGGGAAGGGATATAGATGTCATAAGGGTTGCCAGAGTCCACGTCAATTACATGGAAGCCAATGCTGGAACCGTAGATGACCTTTAACCTTTGACCTTCTTCTACAGTTAAGTCAACCAGTTGGGGTCGGTGCTGCAACTCCGTGAATGACTGATATAGAGAGCAACCAATAAGAGACAGGTAGAGGTGGTAGGACATCGAGAAGGAAAACATTGCAAAATTGAAAAAAATCCCCTTGACTGAGAGTGACACATTTATAATTCCAGACTAATATGTGTTAAGCACATTTTTCCAGAGTCATAAGCCAAGCTAACCTACTGTACATAACATCCAACTGTTATAAACTACTCTAAGTCATTAACAGTGCTATCTTCTGTGTAGATTACAGTATTCAGGTATTTCATACCTTGAAAGCCATAAACTTATGGTAAGGCTTAGGAGCCCAGGCATAGATTTCCACGGAATTCTTCAGAGCAATTACCAAGAATTTGATCCTCTCGTACTTCACTGAAAACGTGAGAACACCATGGTTACTGAGCAGGTTATGATGATTCAAGAACCTACAATGCATACTTTTACACATGCAAAATGCATCTTACCAACTTTATAGTGCACGCAGCCCTCCAGTTCTCCCACTGTGATCCAGCCCTGCTTCTTTTCCACCTCAGGATCATTGTGCAATATCCTGTTCCTAAGCCAGGATAGGTAGTAGACACGCAACTTGTTCTTTTTTCCTGACAGGGAAGAGAGAGAAAGAATGGAAGAGACAGAGAGAAAGAGCGATGTTTTAGTTACTTACTAATCTAGTATCACATTCAGCAACATACTGTAATACTATTTGTACAACAAACATAAACAAAACATATACAACTTGAATTTGGAGTAAATGGTTTATATTGCGTATTCTTCTAGGCAATTCAATTCTATAATAATAGTTGACCGTACTCGACATAGCAGGCCTACCAGATATGGTGACCAGGACGTTCAGTCCCTCCAGGACGTCCATCTGTAGGAAACGGCGCCTGGTAATCAGATTGTAGACCTTCCCCTGTCCACTGCGGTCCAACAGCATCAGGCCATTCTCTGTCCCAACCAGCAGGTTCACACCTGGGCACAGTGATTGACACTGTCACGCATGTGCGGAGATGCCAATTTCCATCGGAGCATGCGCACACATTCTATTTGGTATTTTCTATGACACAGTTACCTTATAAAAAGGTTATAATTAGAAGAGTAGATTTCATCACCCTCAAGACAATTAAGATATAAAGTAAAATAATAAATAAAATAATAGATATACATATTTAATAAATAATACAATAGAAAATAATCTCACAAACACATTAATAACCAATAGAAAACTAGGTATGAGCACATGCTCACCCCACAATGCGGCACACAGGATCTCAGAGTTGAAGCGTTTCTTATATTTGCGTATTTCCGGCGTGTCGCTGTGAGGTCGGATGTTGGTGGGGTTGACGTTGACCACAGAGATCTTTCTGGCTTCGTTTAGTCTGGCCTGCTCCTGTCGTAGCAGCTCATTGGCAAATATGGCTAGGAAGGGGTAAATACATATCAGCATACTGTACATAAACCAAATTCCATTTCCAGGGCAGTTTTGTAATCATAATAACTACTCCAAAACCATAATTCAATATGAACAAAATATACAGTATTATGATATACTGTATGATTAAAAATATACTGTACAGTAGCAAACTGATTATATCTGATTTTCTCACCAGCTTCTGAATTCTCATCATCGTTTTCGGTAGGGGATGTTTGATAGACACGTGGGTCAACAAATGGAGTGAAGGAAGCTTTGGACCCGCCCACTCCAAACTGTAAAACAGCATAGAACATAATTAAACATTACTCACTATATTAAAAGTTTTAGTTAAGCGCATTAACTTATGTGTCTGACCTCTGCCATGTCACTCAGCTCCTGCAGGGCCGAGGTAGGAGTGGCCGACGGAGAATTGCTCTGCTGCACCAGGTCGGGTAGGTTGCCATGGTTACTGTGGTTCCCAAACCCGTTACTCTCCGCGTGAACTCCTCTCCTCATATCTTCTGCCTAGAAGACAGACAGACAACACTATCTGTTTTAAAAAAAATACTTGAATAAAATAAAAATGGTTCATTTTATTTCATATACAGTGTGTGTGTGTGCACACAGTATATTCATTTCACCTCTCTCATGGCCAGAGTGCCATCCTTGGAGCTGTTGTAGTCTCCCAGAGTGTCATCTGTCAGCCCTCCATACGACTCTCCAGTGCTCTGGGCTGCTGGCCTGCCACACACACACACACACACACTATAGACAGAGATCCAAAGATTATCTGTCTCTCTTTGGAGATAGATAGGACGTCTTACATGATGCGCGGGATGTCGCTAACGGCAACCGTCCCATCATGCCCCACCGTCTCGCCATCCTCATCGCTGCTCTCTGTGTCCTCGCTAGACGAGGAGTAGTCCGTCACCTTCGCAAAAACAGCAATACGTGTAAGTGAAGATAGAGATATATATATATATATATATATATGAATGACATGGGAGACAGCCCCCAAGAACGACACCAGTTCACCATGCTCCATTAAAAGTACACTCCTTGATTGTGCAGTGGAAAATGTGGCTTTAGCTTCTAGAATATGGTCAAAGCCACAGCTAGATGTGTTATTTTCTTTCATTGTACATAGCATGTCTGTTCTGCTACAGCTTACAGTACCTTGACTGGTGGTCTGCTGCCCTCCTCTACCCTCAACTCTCTAAGCTCCTTAGCCAATGCATTCAGGTCCTAGAGAGAGAAAGACAGAGAGAAAGAGCGAGAGAGAGAGAAAATCATCTGTCAGATCCCTGAGGAGAGGAAGCCAATACTGTAACGTGTCACAAACAGCAACATGTCACAAACAGGAGGGTTCATGGGTCAAACCATTTCCACTGATAGGTAGGCACAGATAGGACAGCTCACAGACGTACAAACACCTGGGCCTGTGTACTTAAAACCCTTAATTAAAACAGGAATGCTGATCTTAGACCAGAAATTGTGAGTTTCAGCGAAAAGGGAAAAATACATCTGCAAATCAGAACTCCTGTTGGTTGAGTGACAGCTTTATGCACACAGGTCCTGAGAGGACAAAATAATAAATAGGAACAGGTCTTACAGCATGTACTGTAGACTAACAATCCAAGGCAGCACCAAGCTGCACCTGTCAATAGCCCCACCCCCATGCTAACCCCACCCGTGGTCCCTCCCAATGGCCTCCCAAGTCATGCAGACGGTGAGGGGGAGGTCCGTCATACACGGTGGGCTTACCAGCTCCTCCTGGCCCCATAACCAGGACAACAAGCGAAGCAGGAAGAGAGATATTCAGAGACTGCTCAGGTATTTGCCAATTGTTTATCAACTCGCACACATGCAACACACACACACACACACACACACACACACGCACGCAGGCACACACACATGCAACACACACACACACGCACGCAGGCACACACACATGCAACACACACACACACACACACACACACACACACACACACACACACACACTTGTGTGCAGGGTACAGTCACACAAAAGCATGCACACGCTCCCTCGTGGAGGAATGAAAGTGCACAAACACTGCCAACTCCATGTCACCTTAATAGAAAAGGTGTTACCTTAAATGTTCTTAACTGTTTCAACTGTAAAATTCTTAACCGCTTTATTGCCTCAATACAAGTTTTCAACATGACGGGATAGAATATTCCATGGATTTCTTCACACCCACAATTTGTGTCCATTGTTTCTCAAAAACAACACATTGCCAGGTGTTTCCTGCTTATGTGTTTCAGCAAGATTCATACCTGGCTGTGCCATATAATAGACTAACAATCCAATGTTTTTTAAGATGCAATGGAAACCATTAGAAGGTAAACCCTACCCCAATAACATCAGTTCATTCAATTGGACTCGTATGGTCAATTTTAAGTTGATGATCTTTTCAAATAGAACTGTGTCTGTGTGAGGCCAACTAGTGCCTCCATGCCAGGGGAACAGGGGGGCTGAGGCATAAAGGATGAAGTGTAACTGACCTCATCTATGGCTCTCTTATAGCTCTGAGAAATGAAGGGAGGAAGGCACAGAGAGAGATGAGATGAGCGACAGGAAAAGGAGAGAAAGACAAAGTTTCCCCACAGAGGTAATAAGGGGTGGTGTGTGTGTGTGTGTGTGTGTGTGTGTGTGTGTGTGTGTGTGTGTGTGTGTGTGTGTGTGTGTGTGTGTGTGTGCGTGCGTGCGTGAGAGAGAACGCGAGAGAGAGACTCACTGCAGGGCGGCTGGGCCGGGCTGACTCGCGACCCTCCTCCTGTTTTGGCTTGACTTCCTGATTGGCTCCTTGCAGCGGAGATCCTTCCTGTTTGGACTGACCTATCAGGACACACAGTGTGGCACGCAATATAATGCATGCGTCACTTTACAGAACGTCATGGTTACATGCTACAGGCTAGCTAATGCTAGGGGTCATGAACTTTCTTGTAAGAGAGCTGTAAACAATAACAAAAACACTACATTGAAATAGCGATGCCAGTGTTCTGATAACCTCCAAATGCTCCTGCATTCTGGGCCTTCCTGCCAGACACGTTGAAGATAGCCCTCTGGCTGCTATGACCAACTGCTCCATCTTCCTGATTCATTTCCTCTCTCCCTCTATCTCTCCAGAGACTGGCCATAGGGCTGCCCTGCTGGTAGCCTCTGCACACTGTGTGTGTGTGTGTGTGTGTGTGTGTGTGTGTGTACCTCTCCTCTCTGCGGAGCCTCCCTGAGATGAAGGGGAAGAGGAAGAGGAGGAGTTGGAGGAGGTTCTGTGCAGCACGGGGTCCAGAGAGAGCTCCGAGCGGCGAAGGTCTGGGTTACTGAACCACAAACAAACATGTCCGCTCCATTAGTCCGCTCCCATGCACAACGTAGTGTTTAACCAGCCATTCATGCAGCACTCATAAAAAGGTGGAGATAAAAAGAGTGTTGCCATGACAGCACAACACCACAGGGGTGGCTTACCTTGATCGTATGAGCTGGGCGCCGGCACGGGGGCTAAGACCCGCCCCTCCGTTAGGAGAGTTCTTCCTCACCAGGGCGGGGGAGATGGACGTGGTCCTCTGAGGGACCTGTGGACCAATGAGAGACACACAGAGACACATGCAGAGACACACAGTCACAAATAGGACATCCAAAGTAACCTGCACCAGCCCACCCGATACACATCTCATCATCTAATAATTGTATCCATTTATGAACTATATCTACCGTATGAATCACATCCACCTAGCCAGCCGTACATCCACATACACTGGAAGTCAAAACTTTGTGTGTGTGTGTGTGTGTGTGTGTCTGACCCTCGGTGGGATGTCCTCGTCTCTCAGCCAGGCGGTCCTGTCCCTGTCTTTGTCCCGGTCCCGCTCGTCCCGGCTGGTGATGCGTGGCGGGGGCGAAGGGGTGTCGGAGGTGGGGTCAGAGTTCTGCCGGGGCAACTCGGGCCGGGAGGAGCCCGGGCCACCTCCCTCCTCCCCCGGGACCGAGCCGGTCTGGTCCTGGGGGCACTGGGAGCCCGCCATGGAGCCGTGGGTCTTTACTGGGACCAGGTGGGCCATCTGTGTGGGTGGGGAAGGGGGCAGAGAGACAGAGAGAGACATGCTTGCTATGAATGTTTTGTAATCATTATGTTACAACTGCTTTGGCAATATAAGTAACTAGTGTACACTTGTCATGCCAATAAAGCACCATTTAAATTTAAATTTAAATATATATATATATATATATATATATATATGAGTGAGTGAGAGAGTGAGAGAAAGAAGATAATTAAGGAAGGGGAAGCAGTAAAAAGGAGGATGGTGAGAAGAAAGATGGAGGAGATAAAGGGCTGAGGGTAGAGAGACAACAGAGAGAAATAAAGGTCAGAGGAAGAGAGTAAATAATGGAGATAGGACAGAGCAGAGGTGGATAGAGAGACAGATGGAGAGGATGGAGATAATGCATCTTGACAGAGAAGGTTGCGTTTACTAGATTGGGCAAAAGAACACACACACACACACACACACACACACACACACACACACACACACACCTGTGGTTCAACGGAGCGGTGGATTGGTGGAGTTCGGGCGGGCTGCATGCCTCCACTGCTGAAGGACTCTGAGCGGGGGGGCAAGGAGGGGTCGGAGATGCGGTTGGAGGCCTTGTGCTGCAGTGCTGGAGAGCCCTGTCTGTTCAGCTTGGAGCGCTCCTCCACCTGTGATAGGTCACACACTGTTGTCACTCAGACAGCACAACCTGTCACAGTGCCACAGCCACTCTAAACACGGCAGCCCGCCCCCTGCCCCTGGACGAACCAATAGACAGCCTCAGCATCACTCAACTCTGTGGGACAACCTGTACAACCACAATTCCAATGAAGTTGGGACATTGTGTAAAACATAAATAAAAACAGAATGCAATGATTTGCAAATCCTTTTCAACCTATATTCAATTGAATACACTACAAAGACAAGATATGTAATGTTCAAACTGATAAACTTTATTGTTTTTTGCAAATATTCACTCACTTTGAATATGATGCCTGCAACACGTTACAAAAAAGCTGGGACAGGGGCAACAAAAGACTGGGAAAGTTGAGGAATGCTAAAAAAACAACAACACGGGTTTGGAACATTTCTCAACACAAATAAGAGCTTGAGCAATACTGATATTCCAGCTGATGCTGTTGTGTGTGGAAACCGTAACTGTAATGATCCATGTCTGATGTGCAGTGTGATACAATTGCGAAATGTTACATAATAGCAGCAAGTCATTCTGCAAAAAGTGTCACAATCTTAGGCCAGGGTGTATGAACTTCACTTAGAGGCCAAAGAATGTTTAAAAAATTGGGTTTTAGCTGGTAATGCCAGATATGGTCCTGAGTGTGATCAAAAGAAACAAGCAAATGCTCAATTTAAATATGCTGTTGATTGATAAAAAAAAAAAAAAATTAAAAAAAAAAAAAAAAAATCTAATTGTACTGGTTTTAACTAAGCCTACGCTGAGTGACACAAGGCATTTTTCTTGGCTCTGGAAACACTGGAATAAATGTCTGTATGTTCTTTAGTATTTAGAGACTTTTAGTAATTAGCCATTATAGTGTATAGTTATGAGCTATAACTATGTATTGTAATTGGATTGTTATAAGTGCAACGTTCAAAAGCCAGCATCTGTGATGGTATGAGGGTGTGTTAGTGCCCACGGCATGGGTAACGCACATCTGTGAAGGCACCATTAATGCTGAAAGGTACATACAGGTTTTGGAGCAATATATGCAGCCACCCAACCAACGTCTTCTTCAGGGACGTCCCTGCTTATTTCAGCAAGACAATGCCAAGCCACATTCGGCACGTGTTACAACTGCGTGGCTTTGCAGTAAAAGAACGTGGGTACTAGACTGGCCTGACCTGTCTCCCATTGAAAATGTGTGACGCATTATGACGCGCAAAATACAACAGAGACTTCTGAGCAACTGAAGTTGTACAAGATTGGGAAAGAATTCCACTTACAAAGCTTTAACAATTAGCTTTCTCAGGTACCAAATGCTTATTGAGTGTGGTTAAAATGAATGTGGATGCGACACAGTGGTAAACAGTGGCCCCTGTCCCAGCTTTTTGGAACGTGTTGCAGGCATCAAGTTCAAAGTGAGTGAATATTTGCAAAAAACAATAAAGTTTGTCAGTTTGAACACTACATATCTTGTCTTTGAACTGTATTCAATTGAATAAAGGTTGAAAAGGATTTTCAAATCACCGTATTCTGTTTTTATTGTTATACACAACGTCCAAACTTCATTGGAACCCTAATTTATCTTTGACTTTTTCCTGTTTTCTAAAACAAATCAACTGTTTTTATTGTCAAAGCACAATGCCAAGTCTCGTGGGACTGAAACATTGCCAGGCTTCCTAGGAACCTGTGTATTTGACAGATGTCTGCTAATCTGTTCTGAATACAAGACAGGGACAAACAGGCCTGGGCTATGTACATGGCATAGCTACGGCTTGTTGATTGTGACTCAGTGAAGCAACCACAAAGAGCCATGGGGCAAATAATGTAACCCCATGCCTTAATCTGTTTTGTCAAGTATTCATGTTCCATATCCTGTTGTATTATGTGGGGTGTCCCACATACAAGCTGAAATGTGAGAGTGCCTGATGGATTTCGCATTAAAGTACATAACTTCTGCCTTAGCAGAAATCATGTATGCATTGTATTGTGCCCAGTTGCTGTATTTCAAAAAGACCCAACACTGGCACAGAGGATTATAGGAATCAATCAACAAACAAATTGCACAATGTAGAAGGCACTAGAAAGAGAAGCGGCTGGCTGTTGGTCTGTGGAATCAAAAGTTAGTATGAACCTCAGCATTCCTACAAGGCGGAGAGAAATCTAGAAAGATCCTAAATGACTCCTAGGTGATCACTACTCGAGAAAACATCCTTTTGTGATAGGAAAGGCTTTCAGGTGTTTCGTTGTCTTGTTCCCCTGCTTTTCCTGCTTTGAGTGTGTGTGTGTGCGTATTCATGTGGGTGTGTGCGAGTGTTGCAACAACTGTAAGCACTTTCCTCCACGCCAAGAGCTTCTCTATTGAGGCAGAACAGGCACAGGTTAATTGGTACCAGAGCTGCATCTACATGAAGAATAGCCCCATAAGACAAACGGGATGCAGTGACGGACACAGCAATAGGGGGATTAAGTGCGGCAAGCACTTAATACATGGGACCAAGGGACAGATTTAGATCCTGGGCGGGACCCCACCACCGATTGGTCAATACCCATCACCAAGCCGGGAAACGATTGGCTAGTTGACTGACCGTACAAGGCAGGTGAATATGATGGCTCTCCACGATGACAGAAAAAGGGCTTTCCCCAAGGAATTGTGGGATTGTTGCCGATTGGGAGAAGGCCGGGAAAAGGGAGGGGGCGGGGCTTAATAATGTAATGACCTTCACCAAACAGGGAAGGTGAATAGTAGGCTAGGGTTAATAATCATGTTTATGTAGGGGTATTTACATTACAGTTAGTCCTTTATTGTCTTTATGTTCTTCTCTGTGCGAGTGAATCTGCGTGTGTGTGTGCGTGTGTACAGTATGTGTGTCTGTCTGTCTGTGTCTGTATATGTGTGTGTGTGTGTGTGTGTGTGTGTGTTTGTGTGTGTGCGCATGTGTTTCTACGGTGACAGGGGCCTACTGCCCCGCCACCAGGGCTACCTCATAGACCAGGGTGCAGGAGCTATAGGGAGAGTGCAAGGGGGTGAGTTGGGGAGAGCCAAAGGGGGACGCGTTGGGGGAGGAATGGGCAGAGACACAGAGGTGGATGGTTGGGCTGAGGGGGGAGCCTCCAAGCCTGAGATACTGGGGCGAGAGGTCGGGGGAGCTGGCACCGGGCGAGGCGGGCGAGGCGGGCGAGGCTATGCACTCTGTGGAGCGACTGTGGCCCATCCTGCTGGGGAGCAGCCACTCCGGAGGAGGAGACGACGACGCCAGGTCTATGCAGGAGGACCTCCTGTCGTCCTTCCTCTGCCCGTGCCTCTTCTCATCCAGGTGCATGCCGGGCCAGGGAGCCCCGGGCACCTGGAGGAACTGAGAGGCGGGGTGGGAATTGGAGCGCTTCTCCCGCGGCAGCATGGCACGCAGGCTGCTCTCGGGGGCCGACATGGACAGGAAGTCGGAGTCGGCGGACACACCGAGCTCGGTTCTCTTGGCCAGGTTCTCGTGGCTGGACGCCACCCTGGTCTGCTTCCACCTGTCGAACACGTTCTCGTCTAGATCTACGTCTATTCTACAGCAGGGGGAGTGCGACCGGCTGCGACCGTGGCCACTAACCAGTCTGGAGGCTGGGCTGGATCCGCCGTTGGCTCCGGGGGGACTCTGTAGCTTGTCTGGGGACACTGGCCCCAGCAGGGCGGCCTGGCTGGGGGCCGAGCGAGGCCTAGACCTTTCTTTCTGAGCGCCGGGCCCCGCTAGATAAGGGTTGGGACCCGGGCCTGGCGACCTGACTGCCTCTCTAGCGGCCTTGCTGGGCTGGTTCCCGGGGGGTTTGCCCTGGCCCTTCTGATTGAGATTCTTAGCCCTCATCTCTCGGACCTGCTGGCTGATCTCCTGCTTCAGAGCCGGGTCCAGGGGCCCCTGGGCATCCGGAGAGATGTAAATGTTGGGGAGGTTGGGGGACAGGAGCGGGACAGAGCTGGTGGGGGATCTTTTAATGGGCGGGCCCTGGGGAAAAGGACTCGCTGCTGGTTGGTTGAAGGAGTTGCGATGGCGTAATGGGTTACCATGGTGAGCACCAGGCTGCTGCTTCAAGCCCTGAAAGTCAAGAGTCAGACGAGGGTTAGCCACCCACACACACACATACACACACACATTCAGGCACCTTGTGGTCCTAACAGTAGCATTTTTCTAGTGAAGTGAATCCCTTAATAATTCTTCTGACCTGCTCCAAGAAAAAACACCAATAACCTTACCACATCACCACAGGTAAGCACACTGGACCATTACACCATTTTAGAACAAGCTAGTTACTATAGTTGCTATATCTTACAATAAATGTACACCGCACAAGTCACAATATCTTATCATTCAAACAGTCTACTCTCATAAATAGCCTGTTGAAGTAGATACTGTACAGTAGCTCTTCCATGTAGTGACCCTTCAAGATCCTGTGAGGAAAAACATGTCGTCATTCCTAATAAACAGAGCTAAGGCATTTTCTAACTCAAAGATAGAAATAGGACAAGAAGGTTATACTACTTGACATATCTGGCATGTTGTTAGCCACTACAATGTAACAAGAAAGTTCCTATAGTATTTTCTATGGATTATATAGGTAAGATTTATGTAGCTGCTTAGATACCAGGGGATTCAACAAGCTAACAAAATATAGAAAAGGGTAATGCAAGATGGGCAATGTGTCCCCCCTCCCCCCTCCTTAGTACACCTTTAATGGCACTAGCCATTGTACTGCTAAAAAGCATTCAGCGAGAGCCGTGGGCATCCTCAGGCGCCACAAAGTAGCCCACCCACGCGTCGGCACGCGGCACATTACCTCCTTGGCCCAGGCAGGCTTGTCGTTGGGGTTGACGGGGTCTTTGTAGTGATAATGCTTCTTGTCCACTGGCCGGCCTTCCTGCTGCTGCTGCTGCTGCAGGGACACCAGGTAGCTCCTCTCCAGCTGGAGCTGCCTCTGTAGTCTCTCTGCCTGCCGCTGCTCCTCAAACTGCTTACGCTTGTACTCCTGTGGGGAGGAGGGAGGCGAACAGGGAAGGGGAGAGGGGGAGACAGAGAGTATTATTTATTTGTATGTGCTTTCCTGTGGTTGTATACACTACAATACAAAAACATGCCATTATAAGCCAATAATATGTAACCCGGCACTTTACTGTAGATGCAGTCCACACCTGATACGATAATGAATGACAGACAACAAGGAAGGAATGAAGGGGGGGTATTCACAGGCAAAACTATAACATAACGCTACCGTACTACTGTATAACCCATGTTTAATGCTCACGCATAAATGCTCTAGTGTTTTGGACTTTGAGAGGGTACTTTGAGAACACTGCAAGTTAAATAGTGCATTCACCAGCCCATTTTGCATTTTAGTGCAAATGGCCAACTAAGTATTTGTTTTGGTCCAAGTCACTGGTGCTATGACATCTACTGGCAAAAACTCATATACGGTAGTCACTTTAAGCAGAAAAAGATAAGCAAATCATTACATAAATGATCATTTACCCTCAAAGGGATGCCTGCCTTCATGCCAATCCCGTTCAAAATAGCTTTCAAATGTCAGGCTAAGGACGGTAATCCTTTCAATATAAAAGTAGCTTTAAATCAGCTTCTGGATACATGCATGCAGGGACACTCAATGATGCAGGGTTGTGGGGTAGGGGAACTGGTGGTGCGGGCACAGCACACCATCTAGGAATTGCTGGGGCCAAAGAGTGCCCCCTGTTAGTTACCAGCAGTAAAGCCTGCTCCTGCAGCAGTTGCTGTTGGAGAATCTCCAACTGCCTTTGCTCCTCCTCCAACTGTCTACGAATATATTCCTGAACAACACGCGGGCAGACGGAGAGAGAGAAACGAGATAAGAGAGAAAGGAGAATTAGTTAGGAACAAGCGAAAGAGGCATTATATCCAAAAGGGGAGTTCTGAGTCTGAAATAAGAAAGCCAAAGAATAATAGTGCAATATGTTAGCTTTGTTAAGACAAAGAAAGGCCGAAAACAGATTACATAACACCAATAATATGACATGTATTTATAATCTCAACACGGAAAAGCAAAAGACAAAAATAGAGGGTGCAGGGTAGGACAAGTATGACATCAAAGATGAGCAGGGCAGATAAAAGATTAAAAAGGACAAAATAAAGGGTGTGAGAAGAGCAAGAGAGAATGGCTGCCAGTCAGGTGGACAGCTGAGAGGAATGTGCTCATATAACCCTGTCAGCTAAAAGGCGCCAAATGAGAAATGGACAGTCAGGCAGGTGGGGAAAGAGGAGGGGACACTCCTTCTTCAAGGGTCCTAAGGCAAAGGGAACAAGTGAGTGCATGGCAGAGATAAGTGAAGAACAGACACACAGAGGAGAACAATAGATAGGTAGAACAATAGATAGCTGGAAGGTGGAAGATTTAACTCATGTCAGCACATGTACGGCATTTCTATACCGCGTGTGTGAGTACCTGTTCTCTCTCGGCGATCCTCCTCTCCTCCTCTCTCCTCAGTTGCTCCATTTCTTCAAATCTCCTCCTCTGCTCTCTCTCCTGCTGTTTTCTCAGCTCCCTGTCTCTCTGCTGATGCTAGGATGAGGAGAGGAATAAGTCATAAATCAGAGCGTTAATCAGATTCAATCCCAATCACAATCATTTGAATTGGCTAGTACAGTCAGTGCTGTATAATAATTGAATTATCGCACATGCATTAGTACAAATATATACATGTACAAACATGTGTGTACATCAGTTAATGTTTTTGGCTGCATCCAAATTACTTAAAGTAAGTATTTGTGTAACAGCAATCAGGCAGTTCAAACGTGCGCAAGTGCGCACACACACACACACACACACACACACACACAAATAGAATATTCAAACTCCCTCAGTATGCACATACAGATTGCAGAGAGTGGAGAGGCCATGATAGCTCTGGTCCTAAGCCTGGTTGGATTATGGGCTAAGACTTTTATGTTGTAAGCCTTCCCTCTGGAACTGGAATAGGGGCACTGGGCTAAACAGTGTGCGTGTGTGCGTGTATGGCGTGTGGTGCGAGGGTGCCTGTGCATCTTATCACAAATCCCTCTGAGCATCAAGCAACTTTTTGTACACATTTCTTTTTCACCCAGTTTCTTTGTCTCCCTCTAGTCTCCTATGAGGGCATGTAGAGTGAATATAAATGCCAGACCTATCCCTGGCATTTGCAAATGCACTTATCGTGCGTTTTATTTTACTAGAGGGTCAGGCAGTCAAATGGCCACATGGGACAATATAATGAGTGATGCTAACCTTAGGAAAATCACAGATAAGATTATTCATTATCAATATGCGGCCTTCAATATTCTGATTTATCCGGTTTTCTTATGTGATTTTTTGAACTGAAGATTGTGATCTATAAGAGTTGGAGGCATGAGTAAAGACACTTTTTAATTATTATCATTGGCACAAAGCTCCTTGTGATGTTTATTACTGCATGTCTCTCCTTTCTTACCTCCTCCAACCTCCTCCTCTGCTCCTTCTGCTCCTCAATGCGTTTCTGTCTCTCGGCCAGCAGAAGGCGCTTGTGCTCCTCATTTTGCTGCTGTTCCAGCTGCTGCCGACGCAAAGCCTCCGAGCGCTCCTTATTGGCTAGCTGCAACCGCAGGAAGTCCCGCCTCAGGGTGGATTCTCCAGGGATGTTTATGATGGAGCTGGGATCCAGCCAGTGAGGACAGAGAGAGAAAGGCCCACATGACAAGTCATCACAATGAAGTGATCATCATTGTGTACAATCTGTGTGCTTGCGCGTTTGTGTACGTACCTGGGCTCACCCGAGTCCCTCTCTTCATCCTCCTCTTCACTGCCACTGTATTCATATTCCGTCTCATCTGAAAGAAAAATGACAGATTACTGTCTTACTTGGTATACCCTTAAAGTTGCTAAACAATAAACTGGCAAATTGGCGGCCACTGTGGTCACGAGATGAAACTGCAGTTAGTACGTTTTTAAACGAGTCATATTCTTTTGACTCAGCAGTCCTCCCCACCCCTGTCCAATTCCTGCTACGTCAAACGTCCATTGTACTGCACAGTTCATAGTATTATAATACTTCATATTATGCTGTTGATTTCACTGGGACTTGGGATTCCAATGCTAATAGGTAGTATTTTACCATAACATTAACCTTACACTTGTGAAGTACAGTATACCAATGTCCTCGTCTAGAGTGTGTCCTCATCTAGAGTGTGTCCTCATCACTCAGCCCTAAACACTAATTTCAAGTGGATTAGCAGGGATCATGATGCTTCAGCTTCTGTAGTCATGTGGGAGTGAAAGCATAGCGCTGCAAAGTAAAGTCTGCTATTCCTAGGACCGACACACATACACACAAACACAGCTGTCATGTACCAGTGACAAGGTGACAGCTGTAGAAAGGCAGGGAACAACTAAAATGACAAGACATTTCTTTATCATGGGAGTCTGCTGGTTCTGCTACAGCTTGCTGCGTTTAATGAGGCACATGTTGCCTGACTTCTGAGTATCTCAGCCTACCAATTTGTGTGTGTATTTATATATGGTCCCCAGAAACAAGGGTGATATGCGCATTCCTGAGTTGCTGTACGATCTGCATTTCATACATGTGTATACCGCATGTCACCACATCACATTGTGTTGTGGGTGTGATTCTCTTTACCCCTCTCGCCCCGCTTCTTCTTGGTGCGGTCAATGTGGTCTTTCAGTTGGATGCGGACCTGCCTCTCATTGGGCAGGTCTTTGATGAAGGGGTGTTTGAGGAGCTGCTCTGTGCTGGGCCTCTGACTGTGGCTCTTCACCAGACACGACTCTATGAACGACTGGAACTTCTTCGACCTGAACACACGCATGCACATGCAGAAATGTACACCGCTTCACACATAAAATGAGACGCATTGAGGTTCCTAGGCTCTTGTCCTCATTCGGCCAGAAAAATACAGAAGAAAATATATTTGTAATGGTTTTGTGTTCTACTAACAGAACTCCTCAATGTCATCAGTCCATATCTATGTACAAAATGACAGGATACACTATTTATCAAAGTAATAACCCAAGCTTCAGATTCAGTGAGTGTTCTTTCCCAAGGACACTTGGAAAAAGTACTTGCCAACAATCACTAGGGCTCACACATGGCACTGCATTTCCCTACAATCTACACTAATCTGTTCTACAATGCTACAGTACCACCACCAGGTAAATCCCACCAGACCTACAGTATCATATTTCCAGGTACTATGGCTTTGCATTTTTCATAAAACAAAAAAAGTATTTTAGAAATTCCTTTTACATGTCCATTGTAGTTTTGTTATACGATTGTGGTTTAAGATTACAGTTGTATATAGTTATTTAGGCAGTGCTTCTATTAGCAGGACAACCACTCACCACTTCTTAGACTTGAGTCTGGGGGCGGGGTTCCGTGGAATGAGAAAAAGGGCTCTCATTGGATGCATGTCGCACAGCGCTGGAGAGACAAACAGGTTTGAGATCCAGGAGTCCTCTAATTAGACTGCCTTAGCTGTTAAACTGTCGGTTTATTTGACTGACCTAAATCAACCTAAAGGTTTAAAGCAGTAGTGCAGTGATTTGAAAAGTTCTGCTGGCCGACAATAAAACTGTGGGCAATGTTGTGTAGCACAGCTGTGACTTATTGTCTGTGTGTGTGTGTGTGTGAGAGAGTGTATATACACATACGTGGAGCTCCTTCAGCCATCTCTATTGCTGTTATTCCCAATGACCACAAATCACTCTGGAATGATAGAGGGGCAGGGGATTAAAACAGGAAGAATGAAAGACAGCAAGAAACAAATACAGAAAGACAAATGAAGACAGAAGGAAGCACCTTGAAGTCATATGTGGCTTCAGGGTTCTCGTCGCAGGCGATGACCTCGGGAGCCATCCAATAAGGTGTCCCGATGAACGTGTTCCTCCGTCCAACCGTACGGTCCAGCTGAGCTGACACACCAAAGTCCACTGAGACACAGGCACACAAAAACAGAAGTGAATCCACCATAAACACTGCAAATACACAATACAGTGCATACTACTACAACAGCATGGAGTGTTTGATACATTGCAACGTTGTGTGTGTGTGTGTTGCTGCATACCAAAAGGGCATTACTCAATTCCACAATGAACTGTAAAACAAACAATTGACCAACTGTGCAATCACTTGCCGATTTACAAACACAGCGATAATCTCTCCCAACCGGGCTTTGGGGAGAGAGATGAGAAAGTGTGCACTGTACAGTGCGTGCGCATGTGAGAATGTGTGTGCGCAGTGTGTTCCATGTACATCAGCAGAACGATGGTGACAGATATGCTGACAAATGACAGATCCTGTGTAAGACATATGTTCCAGACCTGTTGTTAGAGGATGCACTGACCTAGTTTAACCTCTGCGTTCTCCGTCAGAAGGACATTTTGCCCCTTGATGTCTCTGTGGATGACCTTGTGTTGGTGGAGATGAGTCAAACCCTGCAGAAAAATGGAGGAAGAGAGAAGCTATGTTCATATTATGCTTACAGACCCCAGTTTTCTAGCCTAGAGCCTGACGCAGTGAGTGTAAAGATACTGTACAGTATGTGTGAAGTTTGTGGAGTTATGTTACTAATTTATTTTCCCATTTAGTTTGTTATTTATGTCATGCTCGCTTTTAACCCTCGTAATGTACTCCGGGTCAGAATGACCCAAATCACTAGCTCTTGTGGCAGATAGAAGGCGCTAAACC
>JAODUG010020213.1:0-21733 GCA_027564795.1 Aphredoderus sayanus
CCTGGCCTGCAGTGTCTGGGGGTTTAGCTGGGGGGAGCTGGTCCATTTAGTCACCTGCGTCGTGTCTGTGTTCAGTGATGCGTCCCTGGTGCCACATCCTTTGGCGGTCTGGGGTATGTTGGAGTAAGGGCTCATTCCGTTAGTATCTTTGGTTTTCCGTTCTCTGACTGATATCAAAGTGGTTGGGGAGCGGGTCCGGGGTCCTTTGGATTTTTTGTTTTTTTTGTATGAAAAGTGCTGTATAAATAAAGATTGATTGATTGATTGATTGATTGATTGATCATACTGTTTGCATTTCTTTCATGTCTGTCATAATGAAGTCAATCACATAATGTAGTAATGTATAAACATGTTAAGGCATTTTATTCGTAATGAGTAAACCTATATAATGGGAACCTTTATAATCACCTTATGGCACCTTATGGCATAGGTTTTATCAGCATGCTTCCATTTTAATGGCTGAATTGTTATACAAGACTGATAAGTGATTGCTTGTGCCAGTTTATGCTCATTGTTTAGACTGTCAGAATTACATAGCACTTTATTAAGTAGCTACTTTCTAAAGTTCCATTCAAGGCAATTCTCTCCCCTGATATTTAATGCAAATGAGCAATTATGTCTGGGAAAACTGGGGGGTTGGATTTTCCATCTTGAATGCTATTCAAATGAATGACTTTGCATATGTGATGGGACAAATAGATCATAAAAGAATAAAGCACTCAAAGAAATAAGTTTTTCAAGGAAAACATTTAGTTTAGGCATCTCTAGGTTCCTGCACGAAGTAAACAAAGTGAGATGATAATACCATCTGTACCACTTAAAAATGCTAATATTTCCCAATGCCTTGAGCAAAGAAGGAAATGGAATCCGATCAAATCTAATATCTCTGTTATTATACCCCACTACTGTTGGCTATTTCCCAAGCCAAACAAAAGATTGCTCGCCATGTAATCCAAACCACCCACATTTTACTTTCCTAACCCAATAAGTTTTGCAGTGCACCATTTGTGGGAAATCTTCCTTTGTCTAATATGGTACCAATTATGATAAGTCGTGAGTGTGCCCCCATTAGTCTTCTATTCACCAAACTACCCAAACTGCTGTGCTCGTTCAAACAATATATTCTTAAACCCCCATCTTTTGCTCATAATTTATCATTATCCTTCATATCATATATATTCTAAATATGTTTTATATACAGTATGTGTGTTGTAAAACTGCATTTCTCTCATGGAAATAAATGGTTAGCTGTCTCCCTCTATGCTTAGTAGCCTATAGATATTCCATCCTAATTGAATTGAAATCAAAGTAAATTGACCCTGGTTTATTCGTACCAGTTCTCCTGGTGGACACAGATAGGAGTGACTGCTCCAGGGAAACAGGTGTAATGGCTTCTGGGAACCAATGTTGCCGTAGTGGAAACAGTGGGGGCTGAAATTATAATCGCACCTCTACTTCACAGCTCAGCAGGCTCACAGGAACCTGCCAAGAAAACATTTAACAGACACAGAAATGACAGACAAATGCGTGCACAAAAGCAAGCGCGCGCACACACACAAACACACACAGTCCACAAGGAACCAAGTGTTTGAAAAACACCATACATAAGGGACCAAGTAACTGTTTGAAAAACACCAAACATCAGTTATACAGTATACTGTATTTATAAGATAATTATTGTTTACATAATATGTACCTGAATACTACAGCAAGCTACATAGTTGCAGCAGTTTGTGTGAAACTAGCTTGTTTACACTGTTTTCTTTACACCTGTTTTTTCAAATTGAATAATTTGGGAAAATGCATTTTTTTAAGCACATAACTATGTAAATCCAGGCTACAAGTATCTTCCATTATAGCTATTTATGTCCTTGATAAGCATCAATGTAATCCACAGATTCCATATTAATGATACATGGCCAACCATGTCACAGGGTCACTTATTTGTGAACAATGTGTGAAGTTCATATTGATTCCAATGCAGTTCTAAAATTTTATCATGGGGTTTGATCACCCCTGGCCTTTTCACGCTCGCTGCCATTGTGCCCTTTATGAAATCCTTAATATTTAAAATGTGGTAGCTTTACCAGTGGTGCCCTGAAATGTCATATCAGAGGCCTTTCTCATTGAAGAGACTGTCATGCACTGTTGCTGCCTCACTTTATCAGTTCAATTACCTTTATTGGTATTATTAATTAGTGTTGGTGTTTATCATTTGTTCATTCTGATGCCCCAGAACCCCGTATACGTACAGATGTCTGCTTAGCCCGTAATGTGTGCATGTGGAAATGGTGCCCCGTTTTCATGGTCCACCCGTGCCCTTAGAGAGTCATGCCACTGTTTGTTTGTCTGCTTGTGTTTGTTGTGTGTCAGGTGGTGAATACAGCTTTTTGAGAGAGGCAGCAAATCTCTCTGTAATTACAATCTGAACAGCCCTGACATTTTACCAAGACTTCCCTGTGTGTGTGTGTGTGTGCGCGTGTGTGTGTGTGTGTGTGCGCGCGTGCTGAAGGCCTTTTGTCATGTGGGCCTGAAACAGCTGGGTGCTCCTTGCTAATTAATAAGAAGCTACATAATTACTGTTAACTGGCCTAATATAACCGACAAACAGAAAGAGGGATGGGGGTTGGAGGGGGATAGATGCAAAGAACATGACAGTGACAGATAGAAACATGTTTTTTTCTGTTACATAGCTGCAAAAGAACTACTATTGCATCTATTTGGAAAGGAAGTGTCATATCTTTAGTCAGTACAGTACACAAATAATGAGTTGAATTGGGGTCAGTGAATTACTGCGGCCCATTGCAGAATTCCCAGGAGCATGCCATTGAAATCTATCTTCAATTTATTCCACGAGAAACAATTGGATCTACTGTAGCTGTGGGAAATTATATCTAGTCAGTGTTTCCTCCAGATTCACAGTATTGTGGGCCAGCTATAAGTAACGTTACTCCTTGTACTGATAAACCAAATACAACGTTTCAATGTTTCTGTATCTCACGCAGTATGCCTATTCAATTTCATTGTTAATTAAGTTTATTAAGTAAAGTCAATACAAGCATCTCTGGCAAAACTAAACATTAAAACAGCCACCCTCAAAAGATGACAAGAATTATTTATTAAGGAATGCCAAAGCCTATGCAGTAATCTACAATATGGTTTAACCATAATCTGCAGTATATTAGATAATTACAGATCCAGTAGTGAAAAATAAACACAGTTTGGGAACCACTGGTTTAGAGGATAACTTTTACTGTTCATGCCAATAAAACATGTTAAATACTAATGAGGGAGAAAAGGGCAAATAAACAGAATCATTATGTCCCTCTAGCCTAAATCTCATCCACATAATCCACACCACATCATCACAGTTCTGGTGTGGATGGGTGAGGTTGGGTTGTGGTGTGGATGGGTGATGTAATACATAATTTTGTCTCCTATTATTACTATTAAAGATGAGACCTGTGGATTGTTCTCTTTTAAAGGGCAAGTGGATCATCTGCAGAAGTAAACACATACAGTACACTACACACCAGGCTACGCACGTGTGCCAAATAGATACTATAAACATGTATTGATCATCAGTTCCTTTCTAGTGATATCAGATATCAGTTCCTTTCTAGTGATATAGTATGACACCAGAGGAAACTTGTAAAATTCATTACCAACCATTCATATATACGCACCCTTTGGTTTTTAATGTAGGCCAATATATGTTCTGTTTGTTTATTTAGTAAATATTGTGCTGCATCACAAATTCTAGAATTGCGATATATCATTTGTCACAAACGTATCAGATTTACTGTATATTGTGATGTTATCTGCGACCTTGTATCGTGATACCATCGTATCGTTGTTGTTGTACTTCTCCCGATGTACTCGAAACACAATCGCACACGTTATTACTAGAACAGTAAACGAAATGAATTGGCGATGCGATGAAAGCAGTGTGTGTAGATAAACACATGTATTCCCACATGCGTGCCTAGTTTATAGAAAGCAGATTGCGCCACCTGCACGCCTGTTTGCAGTGATTCATCATGAGCGAGGTTAATACTTAGCTCTCTCAGGAGTGTGTGTGTCGATTAATATAAGTATATTTGCATGTGTGTATTCATGTATGTGTCTATTTATATGTCTGTGTGTTTGTTTTCCCCCGAAGTACTTCGCCTGGGGTCTATGCAAGTCGTTGGCTATTGATCTGAAAGCGTGTGTTTCTGTGTGTGTGTGTGTGTGTGCGTGTGTGTGTAATGGCTGTGCTACGCTGTGTTGATTTTCATGTCAGACAGCAGCGTTCTCTCCTCACTCCATTACTTCCACTTCTGTCACACTGTGTGTGTATGCGCACACACACACACACACACACACACGTGTATATGAGTCTGCTTGTGTGTGTCTGTCTGCCTGGGCGTCCTCGTCCAGAACAGTCCATTTTGTTTTTGTCCTCCAGGCTTACAGCTGTTTAATTGTTCTTTTACCCAACCTCACACTGAGAGGATGCGAGCATGCACAGACATGCGCGCACACGCACGCGCGTGCACACGCACACACACACACGCACACGCATGCAAACAACAGTGAAGTGAATGGGAAACGAAATCAGCCGAGCAACATCATTACGCAGGACGGCCTGTGTCATAGGAGACTACAGCGCTGTAGCTAAAATTGGTAAACTGAAATGGTTCCAGAACATAAATATGCGACTGTGTACCAAACTTCACTTAACAATTAGCGACTTCACAGAAACAACTTGGCAAGCTAGGCTTCCAACAAAACTGCAGAAAGCAATCCCTTAAGTTAATAAAACAGTGGCTCTGTTATCTACATATAGTGTTATTACTTTTAATAGGCCTTTTTATAAGACAAAACTACACGTATATTTCCAGAATTAGACAAAAAGGTATTTGTTCATGTACAGTAGTGTGTCTATACTATGAATGGACACAACTTGATTTATATTACCCCAATACCCAAACCTTTTGCCTCAGCTCACTGAAACAGAGCTGGGAGCCTACAGTAGCAGCTCTATGGAGAGGACTAGTGAGCAGTGCTATCCACTCAGCACCTTTGCAGAGTTTCAAACCACAACAGCAATTTTGTAACATGGGTTTGAACCACAAGGGCGATTATGGACAGCCGTCAAGAAGTGTAGCCTACCTTTAATAGCTTACTGTAGTGTATATGATCGTCTATATTCAGATTGCTTTCATTTAGTGCCTGGCAAAGGGACTAGTGTCTATTAACAAAGCAATAATATATAGTGATCTCTGTGCTAAGCTCTTTATCTCTGCAATTAGCCAGATCTCTCCGGATGTCTGGAGGACAGAAGGGTCATACCGGGGGCAGCAGAGGTGCGTAGGGACACACCCTAGGGCAGAGCAGAGCCATGTACTGATTTAATATGCGGATGGTTGACTCAGGCAGTGAATGACTGGCCCATTGACTGCCTGGTTGGTGAGTAAAATGCATTAGCCTTAGTGGCAATGGGGCTGAATCACTTGTTTCCTTCGTCTGAATAGTCAACTGGCTCGCCGAAAGAGACCTCCCTAAAATCACACCTCGGCGAAGTAGCTGTGCCTACGCTGTTGACACTGAACATGCACACGCACAGGGGGTGGAAAGAGAGTGAAAGCCTACTCACCTATTTCTACCCCTCAGAGGATGAGGCCAATATGGGTCCATGTGAATGGAGCTGATAGAGGATTTAGCCTTAGCACTAAGATACTTTTGCGAACAAACAAACCAACAAACATGACCCTGGCCAGCGGGGGAAATCTGGCTGGTGAGATAATGTAACCAGCACTCTCCTTTCCCCACTCGTCTCTTCTCCATGGTGACAGGGCTGAATAAGACAGGAGTGGGGGGTGTGCACAAAGAATATAATGTGCCATCAAGCAGGGGCTACACCTTGATCAAGAGGGTCTCAGGGTCAAGTGTTAACCACTGTGTTATGTGCTGCTATACCATACAGGAAAGATATGAGACACAGGGCCTTGAATAGCGCTAGTCTGGGCCTCTGGTTCGTACTTCAGACCATTAGACACTATTTATTACTGCTACTACTCTCATGAGTCTCAACGCTTCTGACCCATGACCTCCCTAAAGGGGTCAAGCTGTGTTTGTTGCCCCCCCTGTGCTCATACATGTGTGCGTGTATAAAGTGGTGTCAAGTACAACACAAAACATTTCAACATACTGTACATACACAGTATAAACAACCAGAAAACACTAAATGAAACACTCGAAATACTGGGCAATACAGGATAATGCTGACACAAAGTTTGATAGCCACTTATTAATTACATTTGATTTGAACCTATGTGTATTTCTATGCACGTTTTGCACAAGTCGGTGTGTGCCTGTGTGTTTTTGCCTACAGGTGTGTTTGTGCAGTTGTGGCTGGAGAATGTACTGTCTCATCATCGTACACACATACCCAGCTACACCAGGAGACTTGGCAAACTGCATTTTTCTAACTTACTCTTCTGTGAACCGCAACAACGCTGGCGTATGTTTAAAGTGCTCCAATGTTGTTTTTTCCACTCCGACAACAACAATGCAAATTGTCCTGGGACGTACACAAGGCGCACAGTGATTCGGGGAGGGGGCTTGAAGGGATTTGTTTTTATTTCACTTCCTCCACACGCACACACGCAAGGTGACTCTCCTCATCTTCAAAGAGATGTGAGAAACACAGATGGAGGGGAGCGAATATGAACCAGACGTGCGAGCGGGCAGGCGGGCGGGTAGACGATATTAAGCTGCAAAGACACACCGGTTCTCTTTGTCAGCTGTTAAGTCATGGTGGAGGCTGATAAGAGCAACCTAAGTTGACTGGTTATCTGGCCTGAGAAAGAACTCGGAACATGGAGTCACTCTAGTTGTGAAAACAGCCAGGCTATCGGACTAGTGGAGGCGCATTCGGGTTAAGGCCAGCGCCGGTGTGATTTATTGCATGGCAGACGGCAGGCCAGTTTAGATGTGCTTTACTGCTGCTCTTAAACCCATGCAGTTTGGATCACAGGCTGGGAGTTCATAAACTGCTCATTTATTGTTTACGCGCTTCCTCTTGGTGCGCTAAAGGTTTTCCGAGCCCAATAATGATGCATTTATTTCAGATAGAGGCCATTTGAATTAATATTGAGCTTCAGTAAAAGCCTGTACTTCAATGTACTGCAAGTCTGCAATGAAGTTCAGTATGAAATATTCATTATTTTATGGTGTGTTTCATTAAACATAAACCTTGTTTTAATGTTTTGTTAAAGCTGGACTATGCCAGTGAACTTGTGGAACAGAAGATAAATTACAACCAGTGTCTTATAGGTGCGATACAGTGGAACGCAATGAGAAGATTCAAATAGTGCACAGATTTGGTTCTTTCTATACAGAACAATGACCAAATAGAAGATTTGATCATTGTGTGGACTTGTTGAGGAAAAGAATCTATACAGTCAAGGATTTTTCTTTTGATAAATAGAAAAGTAAATGTTGCTACAACCTCATATCAATCTTGGATTTTGTAGATTTGGTCACCATAGAGAAATAGGACACGAAGGATTGATGTTGCTATATCTCTTTCTATGTCCATCTGTCCACAAGACAGTCCAGCTTTAAACTTGACCAAAGTCACTTCAATAACACAGTCACACACGCACGCACACATTCCCAGTTACATCTTATGCCTCCTGCAATACACTGATAAGCCACTCTCTCTCTCTCTCTCTTTCTCTCTCTCTCACTCTCTTTCTCTCTCTGTGTCTCAGCTTTGCTGCCTCGCTCTCTCCACCCATATCACTTGCTATCTCATCTTTACCTCTGTTTTGTTCCAATCTCTCTCCCCGCATCTCTCTCCTTCCATCTCTCTATCCAGTGTTATCGTCACCCATCTGTCTTCCAAGACGAGCTATGCCGTTGTCTTTTGAATGTGCTCGTTTATTGTCTTATGTAAAGGAAAAGAGAGTTATTTTCAGCACTCGTAGTTACATAGCATGGATTTTGTTTTAAAATATGCCCCCTCACACCTACAGAAAATAGCATTCATGTCAATAACAGATATCTACTGTATTCATTAGCCACCTTTGTTTATTTCAGAAATAGTAGTTTCTATGTCCTCTGAGCCTAGTAGGAATGAGTTGTTGCACCCCCAATGCAAAGAAATATCTTTATACTATTGCACTGAGTTCATAAAAATAGTAGAACATATGGACCTATAAATAGCATACATCCTATATACCTATATACTGGAATAGATGTAAGGAGACACTTTAGAGTAATGAAGAAGACACAGACTGATGTTCCGTTACAAACAAAATCTAAAATAGACAATTCAATTATAATATTATGAAGAGATTAGACAGGAAACACCAAATAATCTTATTCTTCTGCCAATTGTTGCTACAGAAATGCTGGTCTCCATAAAGAAAACTTGATCAGAGGACAGAATAATGTGTCCCCTGATTTTAACTAAATGATCCAGGTCTATATTTAGTTAAACTAATGGATTGGATCATTACATGCTGTATATCGGCCAACTCTTAAATACTTCCACACGGAATTGATGCTGGCAATGAAAAAGTGCTAACAGTGCTGTTACCGCTTCCTTAGCAATACGTCGGAGTGGTGGCGTGTATTTGTACAACATGAATATACAGCCTGTAAATGACTGCAGAGCTGAGAATGTCTCCCTCTGGTTTCTACAAGCCAGGACAGAACTAGCAATATTTGGAACTAACTTAATTTGGAAGCATACAGGATATCATTAATTTATGATACACCACTATGTTAAGACATTGGGAATGTTTGTGCACTTGTGTTGATTCAAATGTCATTTATCTATATTACAGATTATGTGATAATTATAGTAAACCCGTTTAGTTTAACACAGGAAGTTTGTTTCGCTGTCACTTCCCATTGGCTGCTTCCATCCCTCTAAGTGCCCCTGCAGCAAACCGATCGTGACGACATAAAGTTGCAATGTCGCCACAGCCGTTAGCCTGTGAGACGAATAAAATGAAATGGTTGGGATGAGTCAGCAAAACCATTCAGGGACACATTCTGTGGCAAAAAGCACATTTCCCCAATACTGAACACATGAACATAAACACAACAATTATTTGGATGTTTTGTTTCTCTCTCTCCCCCTCTCTCTCTCTCTCTCTCTCTCTCTACCCCTCTCCCTCCTTCTCACACATACACAGCTCCATTATACTGTAGCTCATGGCGCTGTGAACAATGATTAGCGCAATGAGTGGTGTTTACAGCTTAATGTGGCATTGGTGTGTGATTTCTTTTTTTTTCTTCTGCCTGTGTGTGTACATCTTATTGTGTGTATTAGTATGTGTGGAGGTATCAATTTACACTCGCTTACCCCCTGACAACTGGAATCGCACCACCCACCACTTGATGAGCTTGCGACGGGACACACACGTGCCTGCCCCACCCCCACGCACACAAAGTACTAATTGGCATTTTAAAGTTGGATTATGCTGCTCAGCTGTGAAGGCACAGCTCTGCCTCTCTCAGGTGGAAATGTACTGGAATTACTGTTGAATGTAGAGTCAATGATTGTAAGATAATAAAATGTCAAATTCAGTGAATGTTTACTCGCGGTCTGCTAGCTGCCCTAGCTGCGTGCTAAAAAAATATAATCTGGTGTTTCTACACAACCCTGGCTCTGTCAATGAGAACACAAACAAAGTGGTGCAGCCCGCACCTCACAACGGTAAGCTAGCCTCTGCAATGTGCGGGGCGGAGTTCAAATATCAACAAGCTTTCTCCAGAATGAGCCTTTAAGTATATTCAACCTACCATAGTACAGCTACAAAGTGCCAAGGGCTGAGGACGGCAGAGAGCTAGGGGAATTATTTTTCAATCAAATTGGATTTCACCTTTTAAGCACAATAAATCTGTGTTTTTTTTTTTATCTAAACGGAACTTGACATGCAACTTGATGTCAAACTTGTCTCTGTCAGATCTTCATTGTGATGTGAAGGTACCTGCAGGGTTTGGAGGGGGGGGTTGTTAAAGCCCGTGACCCCTTCACAGTGGATTTTGACAGGAATCTACATAATGAATGGTTAATAATGCAGGGAAAGTGGCCTGTAATTATATCGAAGGGATCAACTCCACTCGTCCTGGAAGCAAGGAACTCATTTGCATGCATCGTAAATCAGTCATAAAAATTGCAGAATATGAACTTTAAAGAGGGCTTTCACCTCTTACAATAAAATAAAAATCCCATATGCACTTCTAATACAGTATGATGACATTCAGTTCTTGTGTTTTTTATAAGGGACTTACTTGTCAGGATTTTAAAATGGGCCTTATTTCAATGTTAGGTGTGTATTATGCAATACACATTAATACATTTGCATTGTATTGTTTTTTATGTGTAAGATCAATTACACGACTGAATAGTTTAATTTAACATTTTCTATTAGTGCAGCGAAGTCATTTATGAATGTATCAAAAAGTTATCAGTTTAAATGAAAATCTAAATATCACTTTGGATATATTTCCCCCCTTACTGAGATGAAGGTTTACATGCTAATGTCAGTGCGGACAAGGTTCTATGACCCGTAGTCCAATACAACCTGCTTACATCTCAGAAAGCCAGACGAGTGATGTGCTGCTGTAGATAGTTATCAGTCCTGCTTTCTTCCAGGTTGGCACATCCAGTATTTTAATCGGAGCATTCAGTCATGCTCAGGGGCACTTGGGCAATTGGAGACTGAAACCTTTCATTACAGGGTGAGCACTTCGCCAGAAGAGACACTTGACAGTTCCCTCCTTTTCATGTCCCTCCGTTTACAAAGAACAATGAAAATAATTATTTTGGCGTGTGCTATGCATGGGCTATTTTCTTCTGTCTTTGTCAGGCAAGATCTTTTTGTGATTATGTGCATGTATTTGTATATATTTACAGTATGTATTGTATTTATAGGCGGTTTCCCAGTCCCAATCAGATGGGATTTGTTCAGTTTGTTGTTTGGAGCTGAATGGCATTCACAGAAATAATTTGATATGTTCTAGGCTAGCATATCTCAATGTTATTTCCATTCATTTCATTTTGTAAGTGTGACGGATCCAACTGTTTATTTTTGTCAGTTATTCACAAATTCATTTAATTGTAAACATAACGGACAGAACCGTAGCTGAGGTTCCCTGCGGCCATGTTGCAGCCTCCTTACATCATTCATTCAAGATACATGTACATTTAGATAAAGTATTATGTCACATATCTACTTTGATAAGCTATCTTTTGCAGATATGACAAGTGTTCCATGCAGTATTTTACACTCAATAGAGGCCAGCACAGAGAAAGGCAGAGGCAGAAGAGGTTGTTAGTTTGATCCATGCCACTGCTAGAATAGTGTGTTCCAGCTGTGAACTGGAGGGTGGCTGGTATTACATCACAGTTTACCGCCAACACCCCCAAAGTCCCCCTGAACACGCCAGCCAACAGCTTTTCACAGGAGGTACACACTGTGGGGAGGCCTGAAATCAGGCAATCACACGTAATCCATAATGCCATTTTGGCCATTTGTGTCTCAACAAAAATAGAAATTTTTCAAACGGTCGACAACAACAAATGAATTTTATATTCTCAGAAAAGTGCATTCTACTAATTGTGAGATTTTGGCCTAATTCCAATATAGAATATATGCCATAATAAATTAAACTCTTAACATATTATAAATATTGTAGATGTATTTGTTGACGTTTATTTTGAAGAAAAGGATTGTTTATATATTTATATTTGCAGCCCCAAATGACTATTGATGTACAGTAAAGGGTTTGAAGACGTGGGGAAAAGGGTTGTTGGACCTACAGAGGAATTTTAGGCTGAGTGGAATTCATCAAAAATTAAAGCGTAACACTTTAAATTACGGCCTGCTAAGTTATTTATTATTACTGGGTATTTTACAAACATTTTACAAATAATATACCTATATTTACGTTTATGAGTACAATTATTTTGTAATCGTTCTTATAGGTATATTTTTTTGTTAAATATTTGAAAAACATGGAGTGAGAAACAATCATATCTAGAACCATACCCTTTACTTACATGTTACTTATTTTTTGTTGCACCTTACTTACCCTGTACTTACCCAGTAACTACCGGGCCATAACTTAAAGTGTACCAATTAAAAAATAAATATTTAAAAAATCCTCTGTTTTTGGCATTCCAAATAGCGATTAGAATCTGGTAGATATGACAGTAGATGTCATTGTCTATGGAAAATATAATTGTACACAAATCAGTATTGAATGCAACCTACAATGTGGCTCAGTTAAGTGTCAGCTCAGTAATGGACTTGAATGTAATACTTTTAAAAAGCACCGCAATTAATAGGCTCTTCATTATGTTTTCATATCATTGCCTCATAGACATAGGCGTCGGAGCCATTGTACGAGAGGGGGACGAGAACTTTAACCCATTTAGTTCTATGTCTATAACTCAACGAAACTCCATGATATGTTTTCATTATTACCTAGCTACGGTACGCAATTGAGCTGACCAAACAAGATAGCTGTCGGAGGCTAAACAATATCGTTTTTTGCTGTCACCTCAAACTGTTTAGCTGGAAGGTAAACCTTCTTGTTTGGTTACACGCTTCTATAGTAACGCTAGGTTAGTATAATGTTAAATTGATGGTAAACTCATCGATTTAATGTTAACATTAGCTAGTTTCCCTTGTTTTTTTTTTATTTAACGTTATGGTAGATTGGTACCCCCCACATTTTGGTCCCCCCCACATTAAAAATATTTCTGACGCCGATGGTCAGAGACCAACAGAGTGAACATTGGACAGTGTGAAAGTTGGGTGCATTGGATAGGATAGTGCCTTTTGAAGGTTGTGCTTGGACTTAATTACCACAGCAATGTTTCCTGAGGAATGGGTGAGTAATAATGCATTTGTCCTCCATTTGAACATTTCCAAATAACATGAGGATTAACATTTAGAAATGATTATATTAGGTAGTGAAACACATTGAAAAGATCGAAGCCCTCGGGCCACATTATAGAAATATGGTGAGGGGGATTGGGGGGTGAGATTTTCAGGGATCTTGTCTAGGGTGCCAGATTGGCCAGAAACTCCCCTGCAGCCAGTTGGGAATGCGGCGTATGTAGTGGGGCATGGCCATTATTTATTCCAGCAGACTAGGCACGATTTATTTCATTGCTGGGTCTGTAAGCGCCCTACCAGTCAGCTTGGTATAGTCCAAAACCATACTGTGAAAATACATATACTTACCTGTAATTATCTGTAATTAAAATGTAATAAGCCCATTTGGTATCCACATCATTTTGGACATATAATATATATGTCCAAATATAAAATATTTAAAACACTGGTAAGTAGATTTCTTTTCAGGATAATACTGGTTGGCTTTGAAGATGTAATACTTAAATGAAAACTAGGTATAGCAATTATTTACTCATGTGAGATTTGGAGTGCAGCAGAAGATTGAATTCCAGGGAAATGAGAGGAGCTAAACTTCCTGGCAGTTTAGCACCCCTGTCGGGGAAAAAAAACATGTACTGTGTGTGTGTGTGAAGGAGAGAGACTACAGTTATAGTCTACCCCTGTAGTTTCATCTAGCCTAGTTTTATGTTTGTGGCAGACACACACATGCCATCTGTCCTAAGAAGCAAGGTTATACTTGACCCCCAGAGTGTGTTTATATATCCCTTATGTGTATGCATGTGTTTGCAGAATGTGAATGTGAAAATGTGTCTGCATACTTATGTGTGTAGAGCCTCCAAGCATAAGGATTGCATGAACTTTCAGTTTGAAGTGAAAACTATGGAACAAGGTGGTGGAATTTATAAAATTTGACATCATGGGTATTATTCAACGGGGAAAGGGGGCCATTAATTTGACTCTCCTTTTATTCCACCCATCCTCCTTTATCTAAACTCACTAAAACAGACAGGTCAATCAATTCTTTCCCCCATAAAACTCTGATTCATTTGTTTTTCGTTATTGTAGTATAATTCTCTTCTACAGTCATATTTCATCATGATCTAGCCCTTTCCAGGTGCGAGAATCCAAATTAATTGAAATGTAGACTAATATTCCCCGGCATTTAATTTATTGCAATCGTATGAAAGGTATTTTTTACATATTTATTTTCAATAGTTATCTTATGTTTTAATACTTCACATGCACATTTTATTGTGATAGTTCTCTTCCAAGAATGATATTACATTAATTAAAAATTTATTCGTAGTTCTGTTTCATCTCATAAATGTGACTTTCCGATTTGGCCAAAACAGTTTTCAATAATTCATTCTTTTATGTTTACTAATTAAATATAAATTACATTCTTTTTATATATATATATATATATATATATATATATTGAGAGTGCACATTTGAAATGTAGAACAGTAGATTATTGTGAGTGTGTTGTTGTTGAACTTTACAGCAATACTGTGTTTGTGTGTCTCTAGTTCTTTGTGCATGTATGTCAATTTCAGACAGGCTGCCTTGGAGAAGAAAGGAACATGAGATGGAAGAGAAATATTCATCTATCTCTTTCTCTCCCAGGCCTGTCACCAACTTTCTTCTCTTGTCATTTCCTTTCTCAAAATGTGCGTGTGTGTCTGTGTGTGTGTACACGGGGCATTTTTGTGTGTGTGCATGTCTGTCAGCACTGGTGACTTACACACTAATCCTGTGTGATACAGTTTAATTTTGCTTTTCCTTCTACGAAATCTGACCTAAATATACCATTCATTAATAGGGGAGGTGAGAGAGGATTTTAATATAATTTAATATATTTTAACCGTGACTTTAGCGGTTAAGGTCTGCAGTATACAACCATACATGACTGCACACCAACGCACCGTGAAACGGTTTAGCAAGAGTGTTACCTTTTAATGCTAAAGCCTAGCGGCTAGTCAAGTACAGTGGGAGGTTAATATAGTTCACCACAGGAATACACAGCAATATTAAACTTGGGAAAGAGGGGACAGTTACATGAGTGAAGTGTAGTATGATTAGATTAGAGTGAACTATAATTCAGGAAAACATAAAGTAAGGAAGTATTTAGATTTACATGTCTCTGGCATTCTTCAATCTTCATTGAAGATGTATCCCTGTGGATTTAAGGGAGCATACGGTTTTTTCCAAAGGTCCCTGGACTGGATGCTGAAATCTATGACATGGGTGCAGCTGAGGCTAATGCTAATACTAAGCCTAGCAGTGAACACGGTAATATGACTAACATGAGTATATTACAACTAGATAAGGCATATCAAAATGGAAACCATTCATTACAGTGAAATATGCTCAGCCAGTGCATACGACACATAATGCTTCTCCATCCAAATGAAAAAAGTATAAAACTTAATATATGAAATTTTTTTTCTTGCACATTTCATACATTATAGAGTGTGTGTGTGTATATGTGTGTGGGAGTATATCCCTCGTAATGTACTCAGAAATCTCGTTTTTGGCCACACGGCGGCGCCATCTGATTGTGTTTGATTTATGTGTTTTTCAATTGGCATTGCTGAGTGTATTTATTTATTTATTAATTATTTCTTTATGTATTTATGTAGTTTTTATGTGTGTTTACACTTCTTGTTGTCCTTGTGTTTCAAACACACACCTTGTTGTGCCAGCAGGGCACATCATGTGTGTGTAAGCTGTAGAATTAGGTTTAGCATCTGCCACAAAGACCTAGTGATTTGGGTCAGTTTGACCCAGAGGACATTACGAGGGATATATATAATATATACAGTTTGTGTGTGTGTATATATATATATATATATATATATATACAGTATACACATCATTATGCTAGTTTTGGAATTATAATAGTTAACATTTTGTACATGGATATACAAACGGTGGCTATACAAATTTAAGCCTACATGCAAACATTGTGTTCTCTTACACACTGTATAACGTTTACAAAGTAGGTGGGAGTGAATGACAGTTGCGGGCAAGTGCAGGCTAATTCAGGTAAGCAATGGTCCTCAGACCATTAGTACTGTATGTACTCAAAGACACTCATATTTATATTACTGCTCTGTGAACCAATGGGGGTATCTGTCTGTGCATGAGAGGGTGGAAAAAAATATGTATTGTGTGTATGTCTACTGCCACCCACGCTCTGAAAGTACTTACGGGAGAAGATGTTAAATTATACACTGAATTAAAGTAACCAGTGTTGAACTCCCCAAGTATTTGCGGGACCCTCCTCCACGTTGCACTTAAAGCCGCTACTTAGCTAAACGCTTTCCATGTTCAACATCGTGTAAGATTAAGCAGTTCCCTGGCAGATCTTCACAGCGACAAGTGACTGGCGCACTAAGGGAGTTGACTTTGTGACAGTCCACTCTCTCAATCTGTATGTGTGCGCACTGAGCACGTTTATACAAATTCAAGCAACTCGCAGGAAGTGGTCTGTACTACAAACGGACCAGATTGACAGTAACATTATCACCCTTGAATAATTGTTGTTAAACAAGCGGTTTATGTCAGTTTTGTTGGCCTTTGTTTGGCCTTGCGTCCAGACAACACCAGTGATTTTGGGTACTACAAACTCAGCTTTTCCAAATTGATTCCAGTGGAGGCTTTTCAGAAGGCAGCTCTTAGACAGCGTCTAGACAGTCAGTGGGCCTTTTTGAATGGGACCGTGTTGTCATCGTATTCCACATCATATTACCGGTATATGCTTAGCAGGACATTTATTGCCATCTATAGTGAGCTTCAGCCTGTTGCCCATGTCAGTGGCTGGGCTTACGTTTTTGTCATTCCAAATCCTTCCGCTTGAAGATTTCGGGTTAACTGTTTACATGGGATATCATCTAATGCAGTCTGGTGTTTACATGGACTGTCTCAATTAATCGGAATATATGTCTAACATGTACACAAATAGGAAGTAATCAGGTTAAACTGGTAAAATGTTTCCCACTGCAGCCGAATGAAATTTCACTTGGTTTGGGACTTTCTGTTCTGATTGAGGTGTTTATGGATAATATTCATTTAGTTTCAGCTTTTAAACTGATTTCAATCGGAATATTAGGGTCCATGCAAACGCAGCTAATGTGCAGTCAATGCGCATAAGTCCAAAGCTACACCGCCACATACAGGCCCATACTGCTAGCCTCGCGATACCATCCTGATGCCGCAAGAATCAGTCTGGAGAGGCAAGCACTCCTTTCAGTTCTGTCCGGTATATCTAATGTGTGACCAATCAGCGTCATACTGGTTGCTACAGGCGTGGTTTTGGTGTGACGACAGCGAAAGCTACTCGAAAACAACAATGGTGGTTCCTACAGATAGACAGATGGTTCTTGCCAAGTCTTTTTTAAAAGTGCCTGTCCTATTCTAAACCGCTTCGATGGACGATCCCCAGATGATTGTGTTAATACAACCTTGTTTTCAAACAACTGTGTTGTCGTGAGGACATAGTCTTAGTAAGCTTAACATAAATTGAAAACCAAACAGTTTTTTTAGTGTACTATAGGTAATATAATTCTGAGTATCTGAAGATAAGAGCACTGAAAATGGAAATGCTTTAATGAATGGGCTCAATCATGATTGCATTATCCCAGTCAGACATTTTTTGTTGGTTAATCAGTATAACCAACGAAAACCTGCATCACAGCAACAATCTTCCTTGTTCCTAATTGAAGTGGAGCTGTAGCTAAACAATTTTAACTAAAATTAACCTCAGACACAAAAACAGTGGCATTAAAATTACTCAGAGAGCACACATTCATCTCCTCATAATTTCCAGCAGGAAATTATGTAGCCTATTATGAGGTTATGAGGAAATTGGGGCCTGTAATGATTTAGTTATACTGTATAATTGCGCATGTTAAGAAGCACAGGTTACCATTAATGCACTCATTCTATTTTCTACCACAGCCGCCTGCCCCCACCCCTTGTCTCTCTGTACCTCTTTGTGGTTCATTCCGTCTGTTGTCTTTCCCCCTGACCTAAATTCACAGATAACATCTATTTCTCTCTTTCTTTGTCTGCCTGTCTTACCTGGTGCATGCTTTTTTTCTACCCCCATCTCCCTCAAACTCTGTTCCCTATCTCTTCATTGCTCACTTTCGTCATCTCTAACCTTACGTCTTCCTCACCAGGTGTGTTGTTTCAAGCTTCAGGCTTAACGTGTGCATTTGGGAAGAAAGCGAGTGAGACTGTGTGTGTGCGTGACGATGCCCCAGTTCCTGCAGTAAAAACCAGAAGGGGAATAAACTGCAACCTAGGCAATAACAGTAAAACTCAAATGCAGAAAACTGTAAAGAATTAAAATACAAATAAAAAAATAAAGTGTGTGTACAGTATTGGTGTAGGTATTGCCTCCTGCAGTGTGTGTGTGAGAGAGAGATGTTCTCTGCGTTTGCATAATGACTTTTTCTCATCCCTTTCCTCTAAGCTATCAAGCCAGCTCCGTCTGATTTGCTAACAGTTAGCATTTTGTTGATGCCGGAATCACTGAATCAAATGATCCCATTCCTGGTTTTCATGATGCATTAATATCAGCGAGAGTTCCGTGCCACTGTAAAGGCCCAAATATGGTGGTGGCTAGTTTGTGCAGGGAGGGGTTTTAATATCAACATGAGGTTCTGATACAGTTGGACTGCATCCCCTTGGATTAACAACATTTGGGTGGAAGCTGTCCAAACTGTCGAGGGGCAGCCAATTGCACAGGTGGTTAGGTGGATATATGCATTGCAAGTATGAAAGCAAACAGCACCTACATTGTGTTAATGCGTCAGGGGCAGAAGGCTCTCCAGTGAGTGCCAGTCAGCATTTGCTAATCTATCTCGTTGGACCATCAATGAATTGTTCCTGGGAAATCCACATAAGTTCAAATTCAATGAAGCTAGTGGGAGAATGTGTATGGGGAAAGGGGGGAGGGGTGAATACCAGCCAATCAGTATGAGTGTTAATTAACATTAGCGCTTCATTGTCCAATCATCAAGGGTGTCATTTGACTTGGGGAGTGGATTATGGGTCCGGTGATTGTGGTTGTCCCGTAATGAGCCATCTGAGATAACTGCTTAGAGGATACTGCTGGCACTGGCTGAAGAGAATAACCTGGCACTGGGAAATGAAAACACAGCACCGATGACTGCGTCAAGACAGGAGGAAACACAGACGGGAAGGGGCATTGTTTGAGTAAGGGAAGCGATAATTAAGAGGATTGAGGATAAAAGTTCAAGAGGTGTATATTATCTTAACTTTAAAACAATTTTGTTGTAAAATATTTTACTGGAAAATTATTTTTGGCTAATAATCTAGTGGTTCTAGCACATTTTATGTTTATGTGTGTTGTTTTTTAATCAAAGTTCCACAGAAATTAACTGGTATTCCCATGGTAGGGGAATAAAATACCCAGCTCACTTGTATACTAACAGGGGAGTTCCAGGGCCTTCTGAATGATGTAACTTAAAGAAATTGTGATCCAACTAAACTAACATCTCATCTACTCTGTCTTATTAATGTCTCCCTTCTCTTGGACTTCCTCTGCCATTATCTATCCTCAAATCCACCATTCTTTCCCCATATACAGTTACCTCTTGCAATATCTTCTTCTACTCCTTCTTTGTCGTAGAAGATAGCTGTTTGATGGGTTATTAACAGTGATCTGTCAAGATCCCATGGGAAATGCTGTAAAGTTCTGCTCATCTTATTTAAGTCTGTCACTCTATTCCCATCTATAACAATTTTTTTGATGATTATGGAGAGATATGCAGGTATTCACATTTGCTAACATTTGAATCTCTTCATGGAGAATTGACTTATTCCCTGTCCACATGCTGATGGTCAGTTTTTGTTACCATATTTGAAAAATATATCAGAAGTCAAACTCCAAATTACTGCACAAGGTGAATTTATACATATGTATGCTTGGCTTTAGGCTTGATCACATTTATTTTCATTAGATTTACTCCAGATCCATGAATTTGTTTTAGGTTTTTACATCTGAGCCTGTATGACACTTATGCAGACTGTATTTTTCCCATCACTGGAGCAGTGCATTCTGGGACCTTTCTTCTTGCACACATTTTTGAGTGTGCATGTCGAAAGTGCACTGTTTGGAGAGCTTCTGGAGGGCTAAATCAGCACTTGGATTTGAAAGTGGAAATGGGGTACACTACACGTTGGGTGTAAAATGAAAGGGTGTGGGGGGTGGGGGATAATGGGACATAGCCTTCATTTTGCCGTTGACTCAACTCCTCGCTCTCAGTCTCTGGCTCCTTTTCTTCACAAAATGTCCTCCCCTTACTCTCTGCACATAGGGAGTGATCTGTTTCAACATCCTCAGAGGTACAGTAGACTGAATAATAGGATGGATAGCTGGTTGTAAGGGCGGTGAGGAACAGAGGCAGGGGGAGGGGGTAGGGGATCAAAGGAGGATTGACTCCACAGAGGGTTACTGAATCAAATTGGAAATTAAATTGAATTAATATTGAATTCAGCTAGAGACAGACAGTGAGCGAGACGGTGTGAGGAAGCAAGAGAGAGAGAGATAAATGGAGGGTCAGGGGAATTATTAGAGAGATACTGTATATAAGTGACTAGTTAATTAAAAACAAGAAATACTATGCCTGGTTGAAGTAATATCTCCGTACTGTCGCTGAGGTAACGGTTTTTAGATTAGAATATCCAACCAGATAATAATACAATTCGTGGTAAGTCTCTTCGAAGGGCAGTGATTTAGGCCTCCGTATTTGTGCAGAATTATAATCACATTCAGATTTTACTGTATATTTTAGCCCTCAGTAAAAACAATGTTGATGCCCAGTTGAAACTTTCAAATAAGATAATGGAATTTCAGTCTTAGAATGATAAAATACTGACATTCCTGCAGAAAACTCGTAAAATGAAAAAAGGCAAATCGAATCATGTAAAATTCTCCCCACATCTCATTAGCTATTGGGTATCATCCGAGCTCTTTGATTTGTAGTGGTTCCTTCCATCAATTGTCCACTCTTTCCTGCTTAATTCTCCAAGGTTTCCAATTACTGTACAAACACGCCTCCGTACCCTTCAGAGATCCATGCAGGACACAATCCCACTGCGTCACGGGAACCGGGAATTGTTAATGCTTTATAAGTCGACGGGGAAGTCAAAAGTCCTGATTGACAGCTGACAAACCCTTGGGATGTCGACCTGCCTGGAATATAATAATCCACCGCCCCTTCAACCTCCTCCCCCAGGCACCATTCTTCCACCCCCTGCCCACCCTCCTCTTTTACTTTTTCTGTCCTCCCAGTCCATACATGTCTATTTTGTTCCCTCTCTCCCTCTCCAATGCTTTCTATCACTTTCTTGATGACTTTGGGGAGCGCTGGTCGCTTTGGCCATCAGATAACAACGTCCTCGATCAATGTGCCCTGTATGTACTTTATTTTCTTTTTTGCATTTGCCTGTGTGTGTGTGTGTGTGTGTGTGAGAGAGAGAGAGAGAAAGAGAGAGAATGTGTGCTTTTTCCTTTTCCTTTGGGTGGTAGGCGTTAGTGTGTGTGTGTGTGTGTGTGTAGCCTTTTAAGGCTTATCTCTTGGAAATCAGTATGTGGCCATTGCTCTTTTAGATGTCCTGAGCTTTTAATACATTTTCCTTAGTCTATAGGATCCCTCCTCTCCTCCTCATTAAGCTTTTAATGCAACATTAACCCTCGTAATGTACTCGTAATATAGATTTTAGCCACACGGCGGCGCCATCTGATTGTGTATGATTTGTGT
>JAODUG010020223.1:0-21728 GCA_027564795.1 Aphredoderus sayanus
TGTGTGTGTGTGTGTGTGTGTGTGTGTGTGTGTGTGTGTGTGTGTGCGTGCGTGCGTGTGTGTGTGTGTGTGTGTGTATGGGCTTGCTGAAGAAATACAGCACATGCCAAACAGCTTAAATGTTTTTATTTAATGTATTTAATATTTCACCAACGTTTCAGCCTTACAGTGCAATATTTTCTTCGTTATTGAAGCGATGTACTGTATGAACTGCATGTGAACACTGCATACTGTAACATTCCGTTCCCTGTGTTAGTCTTGTCATGAACAGTGTTTACCTTGTGTTCCAGGCCTGATTCTCTGTCACTCCCTGCCCTGTGTCATGTTAGTTCCACCTGTATTCACTGTAATCCTGTCCCATGTGTTGCACCTGTCTTTCATTGTTGTTATCCAATGGTTTGTCAGTCTCGTCTTGTCTACCTGTGTTTATAAGCCCTTGTGTTTTCTCCAGTCTTTTATCGGTCATTGTAGCCTGTTGTTGCCTATGAGTTGTGCGTTTGGGTCCTACACCTCCTCCAGACCTTACACATACTGTATAATAATCTTTCCTTGGCGAGTATACTGTTAATAAAGTGTTTATCCACATTTATCACTGATAATAATAATGGTTATAATTTATATTTCTGAGTAGTATTTTGTGTTGGTTAAGATTTTAGCCAAATAATTGGTTGGTTGCAGTGGGATAGCTAGCAATAGCAAGACAATCATATTATAATGGTATGAATGCAGTTGGTTTTAATTGTGTTTAGATCTAGTCAACGATTCTAAGCTAACACACTATTTGTAAAATTCAACACATATCTACAGACAATACTCATGGTCTGTTAGCTGCCTGTTTTGCGTGCCTGCTGAAAAAGGAATCCAGTGTTTTGAATAACACAGCCCTGGCTCTGTAAATAGGAACACAAACGAAATGATGCAGACCACACCACACAACAATATCACAGCCTTCCTAATTTAGTTCCAATGTGTGGGGTGGAGCTTCTGAGGGAGCACCCTATGGCATTGCAGAGGTGTTTATGTTTTGATGAAGTTCAAATACTGTATCACCAAGCTTTCACTAGAAGGACTTATACATTTAACACATGTTACATGTATAACGTGTTATCCACATATCAGGCCATGCTCTCTAATGAGAGCAATAGTAAGAAGATATAATATAGGTCAACCTTTAAACGCAAGCAATAGCTAAAGTTAATAGCAGTGTTAGCACAAAGAGTTAGCGTAATTGTGGGACCTGTTTCACCTTGAAAAAGACTAATTGCAGAACAATTTCAGCAGACAGCATACTGTAGCCAATGACTGTAAATGTGCAGAGAAATTTACTGTATTGATGGGACGATATTTGCTTGTATGTCAAACTTTTATGTTTTTCCAATAACCTATGTCTGTGGGACAAGCAGCTAAGGCTAGAGGTGACATTATAGTTTGGGTGCATCTGTTTAAAAAAGTGACAAACTAAATTGTTTAAATTGGGTCCCCTACAAGGGCAGCGTTGAAGGGTTGAAAAGTTCATCTATGAGGTAGAGAAAAATGAGTGATGCATTCACACAAAAATATAAATCGGATTAGCTGTTGCTGGGTGGAGGAAGGCAAATAATAGTGAAATGTAAGTGGTTTAGGGTGTGATTTCACTATTTGTTAGACAATTGTTTCCGAGCTTATCATTTGCAACCACATTTACAGTACAGTATACATTACCGTTAACGCGATTTCGTCAAAGAATGCAGATTTCTGATTAGTTCAAATCATTTATGTTCTGAGGACATTTGCAGAATTCCATTTTCCTCTTCCTTTTTTAAAATAAAAATACTATTTCTGGTGTACACATATTTAATAACGAACAATATTATAATTACTATGTTTTGAGAATATCACTGGGCTTACAAATGATGGCTGCCAAAGTGGGAAATTAAGTCCAACAGTCAAATAAGACACAGTCTAATTGTACATTAAAGTACATCAGCACCACCCCTGCAAAGCTCTCTTACACCTTTTCTCTGTCTTATGTACAACACTGTATTCACTGTTCCTAAGAGTCAGGAATGAGACAAATACATCAGACATAATAATAGGTAAGAGGTAAGTAGTCCAATTTGGGATGCATGTGATTGTGTGTAGTTAATAATGTAGCATCATCACCTTTAAAATCAAAGTCTAAAACCAAATATAACACAACTGAAGAATCAGCTTCAAGGCAACCAAGGAATGTATAGCACTGGTGAACAAACCAGTACCACAAGCAGACATTCGTTCTAAAGTAAGGGACTGAGAATTCCTTGCGTTGTTCCATTCATCTCAACACAAACGGATTGTCCTTCGGGGGAGCTCCAGATAGAGGAATCACTAAGAATCACCTTTCTCTCTCTTAGAAATCCCAGCCTTAACCATTATGCAGCGTATAGACAGCCAATACTGGCCCAGAACCAGTACTTCAGGGCCTTTTCTATCAGCACTAATCCAGGCAGATGGTGGAATAAGTGATTGGCAACCTTAGAGCAAAAAAACTGCGACAGAGCAGATACTGTTGCCAGGATGGGTGGGGGATTGGAGGTGGATAAGAAGGCAAGGGGTGTGTGGTTATGGGAGTTATGGGAGTTATGGGGCGTGACCACTCTTAATTATCCAAAAGGTTTGCCAAGTGTTGGCACACAGTCAGGGTTTCCAAGTGGAGTGACGCACTTTTCAGCAAGATTGAGGTGCCGGTTTTTTGGGGACTATATGCCCAAGTGATTAATGTTCCTCTGAAAATGTCTGGGGGGCAGTGGAGGACTTGTATATAGTGTTAGCAGTATGTTCCCATGAAACACAATGCAAAACAGAAACAAAGATATGTAGCCAGGCCAAACATTTTGACACTATCTGGTGGCGGCTGTTGACGGTGCTATCAGCGTTTCTAAACAGCCTCAGACTTCTAATCCTTGGTTTAGATGCGTTTCCTCGATTCACCTCGCAAATCCCTGCAGGAATGTGTCTGCGTGCATTTTGCTTTCGTTGACGTGCAGACTGAGCAATGTGTCCATGTGCAGGGGCCTTGTGAGGCTGATGAACCCTGAAAATTTAACACTGCGGTTGTGGTGCAGGTAGGCATGGGGGGAACCAAGATGGCGGATTAAACTGGAGGGTGTGTCACTATCTGAGACATGCAGGGGAGGAGATCACCCTCCATATCAGGTGAGATCACTGATGCCAGGTTCAGTCCGCGGTCAAGAGAAACTCCCTTAATACCCCATGTACAAAATGTACACACAAACACCCTGCCAAGTAAACTGCTGCTCTGATACCATCACACCTCCTCACTGTTGTCCTGTTGTTGTCATGTTATGAGGCCCAAAGGTGGTCATAATCCCCACATGGCTGGTAAACCAGACATAACAAACAATGGACTAACGATGGACTGACGCCTGTTGGTGCCCTGAAAACAGCCATCATTGACTCTCACTATCGAATGGACTTATTTGGCCATAGAACTTCAACTATGGAGCGATGAAAGGCCAGTGAGCAATATTCAGCTCACCGGTCAGAATACTGCATTCCCAGAATTCCTCTCTTCTCAAGTCAGCTTAAGCTTACCCTGCTGAAAGACTGTGTCACTGGGAGCAGTAATTGTTGCTTTTTTCTATAAAGTAAAGAGGCAGGTGACCTTATTGCCATATGGGGACTTGTGTTACTTCTTATCCATATATAATTATAGGTAAAGTGTTGATTAGTGCTTTTTTTAAACTATATGATTGTACATAAATGTTATTACCATGTCCTGTTTGTCCTGTTTAGTTAGTTGGTTTAGTTTTATTTTCTGCTCACAGTCACCGCCCCAAAGAATATCATGAAATCCTTTTGTAACATGTCAACCCAGGCACTTAAAATTACACCAAAGTGTACAGGCTGTGCCTCCTGTCTCCTATTCCATGTTCTCTTGGAACGTGTGTGTGTGTGTGTGTGTGTGCGTGTGTGCGTGTGCGTGTGCGTGCGAGTGTGTGTGTGTGCGTGTGTGCGCGTGTGCGTGTGTGTTCAGTGTGTATGTTGAGGTGACAGACAGGGCAGAGGGGAGGGCTACAGTCACTCAGGCATGTGTCAGTGACTGACAGCTAAAGCGCAGGCTACGAGGACAGACAATATAACGTAATGGGAGACGTGATAAACATGCCGGGCCGTGCCTCTGTTGCTCAGCAGCAGCAAACATCACATGTCAGCTTATCAGAACCGTGCTTTGTTTATGCAGCCGCTGTCAAAAGTGGAGAGGAGGTTAAAGTAGAGGGAGGCTCTCATTAATACCAGCTAACGCTAGACGAATATTCCCAACCTGTGGCTGAATGATTTGGAGGCCCAAAGTGAGTGTGTGTGTGTGTGTGTGTGCGTGCGTGCGTGTGTGCGTGTGTGTTTTTGTGCAACCTTCATGTTTCACACATACCCTCACTGACTATGTGGCAGGTTAAAACCTGCAAAATTAACTACTCAAGGCTGCCTAATCATGCATTGGCTATGCCTGTGTCTGTGTTGTGGAATGCCAAAATTCATCTAACAGTCAAAAGTCTCTCAGGACAATGGGCCCTGCCTGTGCCTCATTCAATCGCGACACTGATAGATTTGCTGAAAGTATACCCTCATAAACAAGGGATTTCATGGAGATTGGAGGCAAAACACTAACTGCTCCAGGTACTGTGTGTTATTTATTTGAAGTTGAAGCCTATGTGGTTCAGATCTTGAGTCTCCAGATTAAGTTAACAGAAATTATGTGTGGGTAGGGATTATCTAGACATTCAGTTAAACATGGATGAAAATCACATATGTGCTCAAATGTTCTCTGGAGCTAGAAAAGGAAATCCAGGCTCCTTAAATATAGGGAAAAAGGAACAGCCAGCCTGTGATTATAATGAATGTAACTACAGGCCTTTAATGATGCAGACAACCTGTTGATATCAGTTAATTAACAATTAGGAAATGTAATATACAGTATGTGACTCCTTTGGTCACTGTGGCAAGATAGAAGTTGTGAAATTAGTGTTAATCAGCCATTTCAATATTACATATATAGTATTGTATCATAATGAGGTGCATAGACCTTTTGGCTCTGATGGGACCACTGAAAAGAAACCCCCTGGTGTAGGATACATTAATTTCAATTAAGGAAACAAGAGTATTGGAATGGAATGGAATGTTGTTTTTAATTCTGCTTTTGTATTTTTGTACTGTGGACATCTACAGTACATCTACAGTTGGTATAATGAGGTAAAGGTAGTATTTCTGTGCACAATACTCTTTTTCAAATTAACTGTCACTCGATCTATGCCTCTGCTGCTCTGCCTCTGCTGGTAGTGTTCCCTTTCTGCTGCTCAGTTTGTAACACAAGTTCTGCCTATGAGTGTAGATTCCTTGCTTCCTTGCTAACCTGGGCTCGTACACGTACCTGCCTACTTCTAGACTTTTAAATTCAATGAAGGCAACCCCTGAAATTGGAATCAGCTGTGAAACAATTATCCTGAGGGTGCCCTAAGAATTCATGTTATTTATGTAAGTTTTCTCAAATGTATTGTCGAATTTACAATCTGGAGTCGTAATCTCTACTGTATGTACTGTAGCGACTTCTGCTGGCCAATATTAAACTAGCAGCTAATGTGACGTAGAAATAAAGTAGTGTTTTCTTTAGGCCTATTTAAGTTTCTGGACGCAAATAATATTTTTACACAGTATATTACCATAATGTCATGATACCTGTTAATGTTAATAAGCCAAAAGAGGACCCATTAGAAGCTTTTCAATGTGTCTTCAACTGTGGAAATTAGGAGTCTCCTGGAATGTATTTTATATTATATTTTTGTATAATATTTGAATATATTATTCACTCTGTCCAGTTGAACAAAGAAAGCTCCAGAGCTTGTTTTGTTTTTGACAGTTCAGGATTTGTGCAGATCAAAGTGACCATGGATGGAGACATCTCACATCAGGGGCTACATTGGAAACGATTCTGGTGTTGCTGTGAGACTGCTGAGGGTAGGGGTGGGGCAGTTAAGATTGGCGCCTTTATTCATTCATGCATGTATATTACACAGAATATGCCTAAAGATGCCCTCACCCTGCCCTGCTATGCCACCCTGGCCTTAACAATCGACCAGTATTTTGATCTCTTTGACGGCTGGGCCATCCTTATGCTGGCCAGTAATGACAAAATAAACTGTACTGTGGATAAGTGCCCAATGTAAACACTGTCAGTGAACAACGCAGGCATACTTACTGGAATTCATCATAGGTCAAGTGTCCAGTATCATGCACAAGGCTATAGGCTATAGGACTCCTGAAACAAACAGGTAAATATGTAATATAATCCCACACGAGATGCACATTGTTGACAAACGTTCTAACTGTATATGGTGAGCTGTCTAATGCAATATCAAATGTGACCTTTTCTAATAGGTCTGTCTATGTGTGCTTTACTTCACTAAACTTCTATGAGTGAGGGAAGTGCTTCCGACTGTCTGTCTGGTTTGTCAATCATATCTGTCCTCATTTAACCCATACTGCTATGGATTAAATATAATATAAAAAAAATATCATAATATCCCAACTGCACTTCTCAATTAAATTTTTTTACTAATTATAATACATTTGCACCTCTGAACGTTGGAAGATTACAGCACGGCTATAGGCTAATTCTATTTTCGTCCTGCAAATCGTATTAGCGGACTAGACTGCAGTAAGGGAGGCTCCCAGGTGAGACGGTGCGATAGGTGACGGATGCAAGACCTCAAAGCGGTAGTGCTGGTGCCCATGGGCTTCACAGTATACTCTGACGTTGTTACACATTATCTCGCTCTCGCTCTTCCTGAAATTCGCACCAACCCGGACTGAACCGTGAATGCTAAACCAGTAAACCAGCGGATATTTCAGTGAGCTGCAAACGCGAGTTGAAGATGTTGACGTTGTTGACAGCTATGTATTTGGTGGTGCGGGCAACATGTACGGAGGTAAGAGCCGTCTGTTTGGTCACGCACCATGGTCAGCAAGCAGACACACCAAAAATGCGCTGCGTAGCCTAGGCTATTGCATTTCATCAAGCTAAAAACAAATAAAAACATGACATTGGACTCTCCTTGATTATGTCACCTTGAGTTAGGCCTATATCGTCAACCCACGCCAGGGACGGGGCAGATGGTACGGAACCGCTCTCTTTCCAATAGGCTATATTACCCTATACCCTTAGCCTATAGCCTACATAAAATGTAATTGCGCAGATTTTCGTTTTTTTGCTGGCCCATTACAGCGTCCATGTGAGAAAGGTTCGTGTGTGGTATAACGTGTCTTCGGTGACACTGTAATCATTAATTCAGTGGCTGCGTGCTCTTCTCAGTCTTGACAGTGAACGCGGACCGGGCGTTCCGTTGCAGATTAGCAGCACCACGGACAGCTCCGCGTCTGCCAGGCGCGTTAATCACTAGCCCTTTGGACACCAATGTTACTATTTTAGAGCTTAGCACGTCAAATAACCCTACGATCTCGGTCAGGAAACGAGAGTTTGCATCATCTTTCAAGAAGCAATGCAGATGTGGATTTATGGGTCCATGTGTCACTGGATCAAATGTCTAGTGTGTAAATGTTAAATGCCTTAGATGGATAGTGATAGCTTTTTAGAGATAGGCTTTTTTAGAACGCGATTTAACTTGAACTCAACTTATCTCTGACGTTGTGAAGGCCAGAGGTTATATGACGTTCACAACGTCAAATATGTGCACACGTGTATTTCTCATGTTCTGTGGAAACCTACATATTGTGTTATGTGTAACATAACAGACAGTGTAAGTAGGAAAAGTATCACATGTCCTAATAATATTATTTTATTGTTTAGCCCACTTTAAGATATATGCTAGGCGAAAGCTTATTATAACAAACAGCCACCACAATAAAGGGGCACAAAACCTCACCTCTCCTAATAGACTAGCGTATTTGTTCCAGATACCAAAACGTGTTGCATATTTGTGGACTGGATCTGCATATTTGTTTGTATAGTTATACGAAATATTAATGAAATAAACATGTAATCTTAGGCATGTACCACAGTCCATATTCGTATAATTACACATTTTAATGAAATAACAAAATAAGCAACCCAATAAAGTAGTTCAAGTGCAGATCTGCATTTAGCCGGCAGATGTCAGTAGAAAGCCCAGTTTCAGAATAGTTACCATATATGGTTAAATATGGGCGTGGTTTATAAAGCTGGAGCGGTCTTTCATGGGGGAATGTGTTTTCTTAAGGCTTTAGGCTGGTAAAAAGGCCTGCATGAGCAATATAAAAAACTACATATCCCAGTATTCAATTAGAAGACAGTCATTCGCCTCATGACTTCTCAATACAGTTACAGAGGTGACCCTTCCGTCTAGTCCAAGCTGGGAGAGCAGTTCATTCAGGCCTCAAATTCCTAACAAAATGGTAAGCTGAAAGTTAATTTTTATATCCAAACGTGAGCGATGCACATTGTATGCGTTCTGAGAATGCAAAATGTTGAGATTGTTTACTCTACACCGATAGGTTGACATTGAAAAGAACGATTACATATTGATTGGACTCAGATTCTGTTAATTCTTCTTTAGTTTATCAGTTCCAATTTCTGCTCCCTTATGCAATTTGTGAGCATTATCTATATCCTAAGGAAAGGTATTTTAAATGCAGTCGTTTATGGCGCAGTTATGAAACGGATGCGGGTGATACGTTGTGAAACTACCAACTAATGTTGTGGCAGTAACGTAGTGAGTGAACATCGTCTGTGTTTTTCCACTTGATTAAATTATATGCCGGATTTGTCCTCCATTTTTGTTGTGGCAGTTCATATTTATAAGCAGACCGTAGCGTGGCATCTGCGAAGAATGACATCATCACCTCTTTTCATTTATTTGAGCCGAATAGCCAATCGTGATTTGAGTTTGACTCAAGGACATCCAATCATAAAACGCCTTCTTCAAATCGTCTCAGTTTACCGCTAATTGTATTATTGAACTGAAAAATGAAAAATATATAGATTGTATCATACAGGTAATGTATCTTCGTATTGTGTACTTAAATCGTTGCTGTGTTTTAGGCAGAACCAATCCGTGTGCTTGTGACCGGCGCCGCAGGACAGATTGCCTACTCGCTGCTGTACAGCATTGCTAAGGGAGATGTGTTCGGGAAAGACCAGGTACGTTAGCACACGGAACAAGCAACTGTATTTCTCATGCAGTCAAAATAAGCTTTGGTGCAGATAGGGTCATCAGGATACACGTGACCTTCTGTGCTCTACTTCTGGTGCTGGCTTGACTTCTGGTATGACTTTGCTCTAATGTCATGGCCTACAAATAATTTTATCATGCCTATTGATTTAAGTTGCTGATCAGAATTTCTTCTGTCTGGCATGCTGTCATCAGCCAATCATCTTGGTCCTGCTGGACATCCCACCAATGCTGCCTGTGCTAGATGGTGTTGTTATGGAACTGCAGGACTGTGCCCTCCCTCTTCTTAAAGGTGAGCAACACTACACTGAGGAGACATGCGCTTATGCAGTCCTGCATGCAGTATTGGCTTTTGGGCTGCACTCTAGCACAGTGGCTTTTAAGACAAATGGCCCTCAGAAAGAGCTATCAAAAATCACAATCGCATAACAAATTACTTTTCAATGAAATCATCATGTGTTGTCTCAGGCTCTTTGACCTGAAACAAAAGGTCTAGAGTGGATCTTCCATTCCTTTAGCACGTGTTTAAAATTCAATGAATATAGTGTGTTCATGAATGCATGCTGTTTGATTTAGCAAAGTACTGAATGGATGACATGCAGGCTCCTGCAGGATACAGTGAAGAGTAGAGAGGGTGTGTTATCCAGGAGGCATCCTATTGGCTACTTCTTTAGGCCTCAGGGGCAAGCTCCAGCCAATCGTGTTAGTGGTGGGACAATAATAGAGGGGTAGTATGTGTACAACAGGCATCTGTTGCACTTGTGCCCCATTACTAAAGTCTACTCAGATAGCTAAAGCATTCCCCACAAATAACTTACCAATAAAATCAGCAGACTTGAAGATATGTCACTATATGTATTTAACCTGTAGATTACACTTATCTAGGTATTGCGCTGTGTGGTAATTCAAAGTACAATTGGTGTAGATATGTTTTCACATTATTTTATCTTTGCTCTACACTAAAAACACAGTTGGAGGTTATAATCTCACAGTATAATCAACCGATTGTATTTTTGCCTGATAAAATTAAATTGTACTAATAATACTAATTAATGTTTCACCCAACAACTTGTTAGACACATATGAAAAATACAATTGTTTAGTGTAACTCATTTAGTCTTTATTAATCTTCCGGTCGCCCTCTTGTTCCTAACACATCTTCTAATGCCAGAAGATGGCGCCAATGTAATTATGTCGTTCTCTTTATTGCCAGTGATAAAGTGTGTATTATTTTTTATTAATTATTTGTTTGTGTTTTTGTGCCTTTTAACCATTCTGTTGTCCTCGGGTTTCAAACAAACACCTTGTTGTGCCAGCAGTGCACATCATATGTCTGTGTAAGCTGTAGAATTAGTATTGCCGCCTTCTATCTGCCACAAACAGGTAGTGCGTTGGGTCAGTTTGACCCGGAGGACAACAGGAGGGTTAATAACAAGAGAGTCCATATAGATTGCAATAATCATGCCATGCTAATGAAATACCCTCCCCTTTGTAGAGGTCATCCCCACTGACAAAGTGGAGGTGGGCTTCAAGGACCTAGACGCTGCCATTCTGGTGGGTTCCATGCCTAGGAAGGAGGGCATGGAAAGGAAAGACCTCCTGAAAGCCAACGTAGCTATCTTTAAGACCCAGGGGACTGCCTTGGACAAGTACGCCAAGAAGACCGTCAAGGTGACCGCTCTTTTGCCTGTTTGATTGTAAGGATAGAGCATGCTTCCCTACTGAAGCCAGGAGTAGACACCACAAGCAGGGTCAAGATTTTCCATATTATGCTATTTCGACAGGATTGGCATCTGTCCTACTGTAGATAATCAAGTTTACACCAGTGTACACCCACAAGTCCCACAATGCATATAAAGACATTCTAGTTACAGTATGTATTTGTTCTATTATACACAATATTAAGTGGAATTTAATTTTGCAGTGCACACTACAGACAGGAGAGAAATGGAGTTTGACTGAAATGTATGGTGATTTAACACTGCATGTTGCCAGCTCGACTATACTCTTCTCACTTCTAGTGAATACTGTCTTTACCCTACTAAACTTTCTACTGCGGATAGTACCCGCGAACGTTTCACGCCGTAATCATGTTTAAGTTTGCCACAGCTATTTAATAAAAGGTCTGTGTCGTGCAGGGACTATTCAATCCAATCAGTTGTCTGCATTGTTTCCACGTCAAATTTTGGGTTTGCCTCAACTCACTTTGAAACTCCATTTAGGTGATTTTTAAATACCAGTACCATCCTAACATTTGCCCAATGGATAACCAAAAAAGGTGAGATGACTCGAGCTGGTACCATGCAATGGAAAAGCTCCCAAAGTGAGTAGAGTTGAGCCAGAATTATATAGTGGAAAAGCACAATTAGAGAAATGAAACATTTGACATACGTTTATGGGGAATTAAATTGTCAATAGACAAAGTAAACACAATTCCCTTGAGCCCAGCAGTTTTAATCATATTCACAACACTTTAGTATTAGTTCCAGCCCTGTGGTCTGCAGGGTTATGTCCTTACTAAGCTGTAGGTCAAGGTTTTCTTCATGTAAATAAACTTAAATGTGCAATGAAACTGTAAATAGGGTCAACAACCTGACGTCAGTGTGATGAAATAGTCGACACCCCTTGTATGTCAAAGGTCAGCCTAGAAAATATGGCCTGCCTATTGGCATTTTGTTAAGGACTTTGATCTTATCTCATGAATAAAAGTGGGGAAAAAAGGTTAAAATCCAACTACAGGTAAGTAGTTTAAAAAATATGTTGTCTAGATTATATGAAATGTGTATGTATTAGACACTTGCGTGAGATTGAGACATTGAATTGTATTTTTTGTACAGAATTATCTGATATATTCTTCATAGCTTAACCTTCAATTTACAGTAGATATAAGGTTAGCATGGGTTCAGGTGTTAACAGTCCAGAATAAAGAACCACTGGCCTATTGTACACAATTTTATAAATAAAAAACCTCAGTGTTTATTAAGAGCAATTTCTAGAAAACACAAATATTAGAGACCCTGAAGGTATATTATCCACATTGCTGCTTATTTTCTTTTTGCTTTGAAAGTACATAATCCAGTTAGCACGTGTGTTTATCATTTTGTGACACTCATGATTGCGCTCTTATTATCGAAATTGAGCTTTTCATTGAAAAATCTAATCTAGTGTTAAGAATCCTCTGTTACAACACGATATTCCTTGTGTCTCTCAGGTCCTTGTTGTGGGCAACCCAGCCAACACAAACTGTCTGATCGCCTCCAAGTCAGCTCCCTCCATCCCCAAAGAGAACTTCTCCTGCCTGACCCGCCTGGACCACAACAGGGCTGCCTCCCAGGTTGGAACTAATGCATGAATACCTGCAGTACATCCAGTTCTATACGCATATAGAGTACACATTAGCCTCAGTTGTTGTTACTTACCACACTATACAAACACTCACATTCCTCCGCCTTCCTCCGAACCCATGATTCATCCCATCAATTGTGATTTTTCTCCAGTGCACATTACATTACCGTATGTGTTTTGAACCATACATTGCTGTTTAGAATTAGTGCCTGGTAATATTGAATCACCTTAACATGTCAGCAATGAGTCATTAAGTTAGTAGTTGGTCGCACACTACATGGATACCCACTACATGTACTGTATATGATGGAAGTGTTTGCTAAATTACCAAATTGTTATTTACACAATTAATTATAACAATTGCACAAATGTGTAATCTTCAAGCCTTGTTTTATTTTGCAGCTTTCATACAGTACCTTGTTGGAGCTTTTTGACATTGTGACTCACTAATTGTCTACAACTAGATGTTATTATTAAATTGGAGCCTTAGACATGCTTTACCATCCTCATCCTGCAGGTGGCGATACGCTGTGGTGTTTCTGCTGACAGTGTGAAGAATGTCATAATTTGGGGCAACCACTCCTCTACCCAGTACCCTGATGTGCACCATGCCTCTGTGAAGGTCCGTGGCAGTGAGATGTCTGCCTTTGACGCTGTCAAGGATGAGGCTTGGCTCAAAGGGGACTTTATCTCGGTGAGCACAAGTTGGAGCAGTTTTGAACTGTTGAAACCTTAAATACCTACACAGTGATTGAGAAAGAGGCTGTTGCTCTAGTCTTGTCTATACATTTTGAAATGGTTACATTAGTGTAGCGGTACAGAACACTCTGATCTTCTTCTTAGAAAGGTTCAGTCTTTCACACTTTTTTAATTTGGTGGCATTTCTGTCTCTCTTCCTGGCGTATAGACTGTCCAACAGCGTGGGGCTGCTGTCATCAAGGCCAGGAAGCTCTCCAGTGCCATGTCTGCCGCAAAGGCCATCTGTGATCACATGAGGGACATTTGGTTTGGCACCAAAGAGGTCAGTTCTCATAATGACACAGTGTGTGTGACCATCAGGGTCTGTGTATACATAAATGACAAATATTATCAGATAGCATGTTTATAGAAATTATTCCCACATGACAATATAATAGGTGAATATGTTCAAATCATATAAAAATGTGATTAACTTTTGTAGGCACACTAAATGAATGTTTAGTGTCCCTACAATGTGCAGGGACAGGCATTGACTGTATATTGTTTCCATGCCAACAGGGCGAGTTCATCTCCATGGGTGTGTACGCTGGTGGCAATTCTTATGGAATCCCTGAGGATCTAATTTACTCCTTCCCTATTCAGATCAAGGTGGGTGTCATTCAGAAGACCTTGAAGTACTGCCCTTGTAAGGTGTTAATGCCAGACTGACTGTTGACAACCCCCACCCCTTCCCTCACAGAACAAGTCCTGGAAAGTGGTAGATGGACTGCCCATCAATGACTTCTCCAGGGCCAAGATGGACGCCACAGCAGCTGAGCTGGTGGATGAGAGGGATACTGCCCTCCACTTCCTGTCCCAGTGACTAACTTCCCTCAATGGCTCACAGCAGCAGCACTTAGACCCCTCAAACGCTCCCAGCTCGCGACTGTGAAGACAACCCTCTAAACATCCTACTGACGATTGTGTGTTACTGTCCGGTGGGCGTGTGTCTTTGTGTGTGGATGCGTATAGTATTGGCCATTTTCTTTAAGTTTTCTGAAAACTTGTTAACAGCCACAATCTGGCCTTTGTCTAAATGACACTGGGAGAATGTCCTGTTGGTAGATAATGAAGCACACTAGTTGTCCTCAAACTGTAACAAACCACATTCTACAATAAACCTGACAAGCCTACTTGAAAGATTTTGGGTGGTTATTTCGCCTCTTCAGAGTTCTTGAGTACAGCTAGTTGTATTTTCATTATAGTATAAAACTAATAGTTTCCAATGTTGTGGCAGAAAAAATATTAAAGTGCATGTCCTGATTTTATCTCAGTGTGACAGACCTTTATGTGACAAAGGAAAATTAGACTTTTTTTCTTTTAAGTCTAATTGATCTACAGTAATCTGTAAATGCAATAAGCTGTAACACCTGGAAATAAATGTAATTAACTTCTGACAGACACATACATCTGAGCAACAATTCTCCAAACCACTTGGGGGCAGCATTAACCTTTACACTCTTAATTTTTACAATATCAATTTTAAAAATAGGTTTTCATGAACAGTTTGAATAGTTATACTGGTGGTGAAAATGTGCAGGGTAAAAACGCGTGTGGTTAAATGAGCCCTTGTGGGTCACTCACCCACCAGCTCCCCACTCTAAATTTGATTAGCTCTTTCCATGATATAACATGCTAATAAAGACGATTATTCTCACATAACACAGTAGCCTACTAGAACTTCGTACTAGGTTTGCAAAACCTCTCTTTGAACGTCCCTTTCATTCTCCTACAGGCAGGTGCCCCAGTGAAAGAGGGAACAGCAATTATTATAGCCTACAGTACTTCATAATTATGCAAAGCACTCGGGTGCATTAACCTTTCATTCTTAAATGTTTACCTTATAATTCCATGTCAATTTGTAAAATAAGTGTCCTCATGAATTGTTTTATAATTTATGTATGGTTGTACACTAATACAGTAATACTGTACTGTTGGTGGTTACAGTGGGAAAATCTAGCCTGGTGTAACCATAGAACTATATGGGTGTAACCAGACCCAGAAATCACTTGGTGAATAATTTAATCTCTGCGAAAAGCAATAGTCGGGTAGCCTCGCGTGACCATCCTGATCTCGCGAGCTTCAATTTAGTTTCGCAGTGGACTTGTAAACCACAATCCATCTGGTATATCAGGTTAGTAGTCGGGTGGAGCCAGGCAAAAAAATATATATATATAGCATGCGGTGTTAAAATATTTTCCTTTTTTTTTTTTTTCATATGAATGATTTGTAGTCTCGGGTGGGGGAGCGTTGCTCCCCTGATGCGCGTGACCACTCTGGACCTGGGGTTATGGGGCCGGCCTCGGGCTCATGGGGCCCAGGGGCCGCTGGCTCTGCCTGCACTCGGTTGGGGAGGGCAGCTGTGGGGAGCACTCTGCTGCTCTCCCTAGGGACTGGGCACGGCTGTCCCCGGGACAGGGGGTCTCAGGTCGTTTGCGCTTCGGGGGGTCATGGGAAGGCCTGGATTCTGGGGTTCTTGTCTGCCTGTCGCTGTGGTCGGTGCGGCGCGGTTGTGGCATCCCACCCTCCCTAACAACTACATTTTGTGACAGGCTTATGCACGCACACATACACATTTGAATATACACACACACACACACACACACTCGGCTGGTTTTGTGTTTGGTTGTGTGTTTGGTTGTGTGTTTTGTCTGCCTGTGCTACATCTGCTGTGGCTGAACAGCCACTACAATACCATTCGGCAGCTGATGGGTGCTGAGCTGGAGAAGCAAGGCCAGCACGAAGAGAAGGAGTGGATGCCTAAGAACACGAAGTCTCGACGGAACGCCGAATCCCCGCGGCCGTTGTCGCCTCCTCCACCTGGCTGACCGCGGCGGCCTTACTGTCCACTCCCCCACACCTGGTCTGAGGAGCTGCCCAGCCTCTCCGTCTCTCGCCCTTATACGCCGACAGCAATTTAGCTAAATTATACTGTGATGCACATGGGTGTAAGTTGTTAATGTTATGGTTTGTCTTGGTCTTGTCGTTATAAAAAATACAAATAATTACCCAATAGCATGCCATCTTGTTGCTTAGCAACTTTCCTATCGATAAAAACAGGTGCTTATGGCAATCATATATTATTTATTTAGAACATTATATTTCACTATAGATACTATATGAAACTTTACTGATTTCTCTGAACTGACTGAACTTTCACTTTCAATTTAGTTTAACATTAAATAAACAATGAAATTATAAAAAAATAAAAACAATGTTGTATGGTCAGGATTTTTTTCGAACCTTTCTATAAGAATGCTATAATAAAAATAAAAATATATATGATCAAGACCAGATTTGACGCGTCATATTTTATTAAATTGGCTGATAATAATGGCACACATAAAGTAAACAAAAATAGTAAAACATTTAATTAAATACATTTAAAAAAAGGATTTCTATATACTCTATATATGGGAAATGTAGAAAAGTATTTTATGGAAAGAGTCTGTAAGGCTATATTTGGTCAGAGCCATGGCTCTATTAGGTCAGTGTCATTTTTGCGCCAGCTTTATCTACGTCATTTCCGCCTCTACTTAGACTTCGAGTTGCTTGAGTGCATATCTTCTGATCCGGACCAGACTGTTGTCAGAGAAAATAGTTTTAGGAAGATATATTAATATTACGTTTTATAATGTGATCTGTTTTATTAATCAATAACTTGACGGCCTGTTCTCGGATTTTTGACAATCAAGTAAAAGGTGGGTCATCTGCAGCAAGTTGCACAAACGTGTTGCACTGCTTTTGTTCGTTGTCCCGAAAAGTGCAGCTAACATCAACGTCCTTATATGCTTGCTAATGTATGTATGAGGCAACTGTCCAAACTGCGGGGTTCAGGAAATGTAACACACGCACATGTAGGCCTATATTACCTGCGTGCTTGTTGTGCAGGTTGCAGTAATTCATGAGATAATTGGTGGTTAATATATTACCCAAATACTAACAAACCCAAGTGCACCAGTGTTAACGACACTTCGTTCAAGAGACGGGGGGCGGGTTGTGCCATGTATTAAAGTCCTTGTTCCCGTTTCTCTCCCTGGTTGCCACAGTTAAACATTGTCTACGAAGGGTGGATGTATATTCAGTAAGGCTATCTCTTGACGTTGGATATTCGCTATATACACATTTTTGAAGCCTTCAGGCACGTAAACTAGGGGACCAAAATAGCATACTGTTAACCGTACGAGGAAGCCAAACATTTACCTCTTATTTTTATTTTTTTTTGTAAAGTCAACGACCGACTTACCTTCTATTGGTCATTGAACGCTGTTCATACATTCGCCAATTTCTTTCTATTGTATTGCAACTTTTGTTATATTATTAAATGTCGCTATCGGTAGCTGGTAAGTCTTTCCTTCTTCCCTTACTGTAGGCTATTGTAGGCAAATTGATAGCACTGACAATTGTTCAAAGACTTGCAATTGTGCAATAGGTTTTGTACAGTAGTCATCTCAACATTACTTGTAATAAAAGCAATTTCGTATTTCATATTCCCAATTTACATCTGCAGAGATCTTCTTCTTTTAGATAATGCCTTTATAGGGTAATTCTATATGGTAGATACAACCTGTTAACTTATTTCACAAAAGATACCAAATTACCAAATATTTTGTGGAATAAGTTGACACTGATCACTTTAAATAATCAGTGTTGTGTAAAAAGTTACGTTGATTATTTGATTAGAACCACCATTTACGTAGAAATTATTTTTTATTAATTTTACCCTTGATGTTTGTTACTGTTGGTCTTCCTAATTATGGACTATTATCACAAAGGATTGTAGCCTATCTTATAAAATAAGCACCTATTAATGAATTGTGTTTTCTTTATAGGCTTCCATTTAGCTCCTCCAAAGAGTTTGCCATTTTGAGTTAAATTAACTTATTTACTATATTAGTGGCTTTTTATTTGCTTTTGTGGCAGTGCAGAGAGGGGGACATTTTCAATGTATTAACTCACCAAGGTGATTCTGTGCTGTGAGCAGCTGGGGGTTAATATCCCCATATTAAATCATATATTGATTGTTCATGTTACTTGTTCATTGTTATTACACTAATTGTGATTATCAGTAGAGAATTATAATTAATGTTGCACTTCTTCATATTTAACATGGTAATTCAAGCTGACAACCTCCAATAAGGAAACTAACAAAAACTAGAGGTTCTGAATTAAACAGCCAAGGAAATACACTAGGAAGTATTCATATCCAAACAGTTACAAAATAATTATTAGTTTGTCAAAATTATGAATTCATTAAAAATGGGTAAAATGACAGTAATCAAGTATGATAAGGCATTTGAGAAAAGCTAACTAAATTATGTGACATTCTGAATGTAATGTTTGTGTTATTACCCTGCATGTCCGATCTTAATGTATAGCGTGTGCCTCCAGATCTCACCAGAGGAGCGATGACAGAGTTCCAGGAGAAGCTCCGGCAGCAGCATGAGAAGTCCATGCACGATGAGCTGGAAACCCTGCTTGCCACGGCCACAGGTGCCGAGACCCAGGTACAGTACTGGGCCTTCCTGCCTGGGCCTGGTTCAATACGTTACATTCTACATCAGTGGTTGTTAAAGCGCATCACGACTCCTTAAGGGCAAGCTTTTCTGTGCGTGATGCTTTTTGCAAGGTTTTAAGATTAATTTGAAATTATACAGTTTATACATAGTGTATGTTTGGTTAGAAATAGTATTGTATATATTCCCTACATTAACTTATGAATCATAGCCACTGTATCACGTCTACAGTATCTAGCTCGCTGCACGCCTCTGCGTACTGTATGTAAGAGTCCAGAATAAATAAACCTGAGTTTTATCAACAGCGGTCCTTTTGACCCATGACCCCCACAAGAAGTTATTCATAGCTCACTGCCCCTTACTCCAGAGCTAGCAACACTGTACTGCAGTTTAATCATATACATCATTTCACAATAAAAACCTAACTGTGAAATCTGTCTAAAAAAGTGGTTGACCACTTCACAGATTTGTGATGTTTTCTTGTTGCAGATTGCAAGAAAGGACTTTGAAGGCTTTAAGAAGATCTTCCACAGATTCCTTCTGGCTAAGGGTCCATCAGTGGACTGGGCCAAGATCCAAAGACCCCCAGAGGACCTGGTAATGTACTGATGCACCACTAAATTCCATCCTTCATGGTAATTAAAATAAATATAGAAAAGACGTGACCATATTTCAATACCATACCAAAAACCATACCATACTCCAAATATCTGTTAACAGATGGACAAAAGGCCTAAACCCCAGAATCTTTGCTCTGACTATTCTAAATGATGGTAGTTAAAGGGAATGCAAATTGTCTGTCTACTACCATAATCTTCTCCTGCCCAGAATGAATGTTGATATTCATTAATGTCATCTACTGCACAGTAGTAGTAATTAGTAATACAGCAATACTATACAAGTTGAACCTCAGGCTGAGGCTTAGGTGGGTCAAGTCTCTTTTCACATTGAGTTTTTATATATTTATATATATATATCTATCTCGTAGTACATGGAAAATATTTTCATGTTGTGCTCTCACTCCTGTCTGACTGGTCATGTGCCAGGCCATGTCCTATGGCTACAAAGCTATGGGGAATGCAGGAGGCCTGTAGGACACAGAGCCCAGTGTAAGGTTTCACTTGTTATTGCCCCCCTCTAGAGCGCTCCAACATGTAGCCTGCAACATTTGATCAACTTAAGGTTTCAGGGCAGGAAATGGTTACATTTACTGACTCACACATAGTTCCTGTACACTATGACCTCTAAATGATCTACAGCTAAAGTGCATTCAGATTTCATGAGTGAGTGGGAGCCAAGCTAGCCAAGTTGTTGCTCTTAAATTAAAGGGAAACTATGAAAACGTGTGTCTGAGCTATCACAAGCAGGCTAGTGTTACAAGCTCTGAAAGGGCGCACACATGCCGGAACTAACCACACTGACATTTGATATCCCATCATCCCTTTCATCCCCTTACAAATTCACCCACCCTCTACAACTCCCACATGGTTCTGAAAATATTCAGGCTAACAGAAGGTTGGCACTAAGAATAGTCTGACCTCTCCAGTATTTGAAAACCTTCCTTGCTAGAGATTAAAGGTTTGAACCACTGTGTCCCTGATTATTGGCCTTTACTATCTGCTGGAGGTCAGAGGGCTATAAAACATAGAGCTAAGCACAGTTAAATATCTGAAAGATGGTAGATGAAACACAGTATCTAGAATCTACACTTGACCTACTGCATGTCTAGACAGATGGCTTAGTTGAATGAAGTGAAAGCATAAGCCAGTTGTGTACACACTACAGTGAGGTACTAATGTCATTGTTGTGGGTTTGGTCACTGTACTGGCCAGAATGCTTTTTATGAATTCCAACAATTGAGAAAAAGATTCTTGAATTAGTTGCTAGCAGAGTTGTTCATGATAAGACGTTACACTAATATTCTTGCTTATTGGGGCATAAGAGCAATTAAATTTTTATAATTATGGTTAATTTGTCAAAATACTGTTCATTTTCTTATACTGTAGCACTGTTCTGTAGCACATTCTATCTGGAATGACATATACTTGTGTGGTTGAAAGTCTTTGTTTTACAATAATCAAATGTTTAGTAAGACATAAGCTCAAACTTTGGTCTTAGTAAAAAGTCTCCAATATCATGGCTGTTCTTCTTAAATCATGTTTGATCATGTTTGTAACCTGGTTTTCCCGACTATTGCTCTCAGATCAATTTCTCTGAGATTATTGTGGAAACTGTTTGCATTTTCTTAGCTGCTCTGGATGGGAGACCAATCAGAGACTAGTAGGGTCTAAGTGCAATGACATCGATAATTTGATGCGGTACAGTGTTAGAGCTACATGAAGCGATACAACAGTTGTAACAACGCCATCACCAATTGGTTAAAGGTTGCTTCTGTATATTGAAAATGAACGCTCACAAACAATCCCCAATGGAGCGTGTCCTGACTCTATTCACAAAGTTAATTTTGGGTCTGGTTATACCAGTCTATCATTCCGTTGGCTGTCATCCTGCTGACCAGTTGACACAGAATTCTAGTTGAATTCTCTTATGGTTGTGTGACCTGTTTTCCATCTTGCATAATATTAACCTCTAGGTTCATGCACTTTGTTATTGAAATAGCACACAGACTGGTGTTTACTACAACCTTGACCTTAGTTTCGGTACAAACACAACATAATGTAGATTTTGTTGTATTACCTTTCCCTCACAAATTTTAGTTTCAGTTTTAGATGATTCTTTTTTGTATTTTATTTATTTATTTATTTGTGGATGCAGTGATAGGTTTTAATGTTGTTCTTATCTCCAGAGAGTTCAACTGTATAGGCTATCCACAAAAGATGAACAAGAGAGCCTAATTATAATTACATGACATGTTTATAAACATTTAAATACATATTTTCATTAGTTATACAGTAAATAATCTGAAAAT
>JAODUG010020232.1:0-12251 GCA_027564795.1 Aphredoderus sayanus
ACACACACACACACACACACACAAAGCTACAGTTTAGGATTATGTGCTATCTAATTATGTCTGTTGGCTCCAGGAGAGAGCGATGGAAGCGAGATAACTGGCTGAAGGAGGCAGAATGTGGGAGGAGAGTGAGCGAGAGAGAAAACTGCGTATGACAACAACCCCCAAGACAACACACAAAGAGCAACAGCGAGGAAAACAGATGACGCCAAACTTCAGCAACATGGTGCCAGTAGGCCCAATTCCAACCGACATCACAGTTGGTTTCAGTTGGGAGAGCGTAATGTATACTGTAACAATGTTATAAAAACCTAATGAAAGAACAAGTGGAATCTGGGTCAAAAAGTGTATTTTAATTTAAAAACAAAGCAGTTATAGGTGTACCTATATTTTAGGTAACACCGTCCTGGTTTTAAAGCCAAAGCATTTACAGTTCAAAGAAAAACAACAAAACATCCACTCATTGCCATTGTCAGCAAATAAACTGTCTTCCAACATGTTTCCAAACACAAACTCGTTTTCCGACGAGTGTCATGTGCAAACAATAACGTGAAAGTCAGATGTGAGGACAGAAACACAAGATAAGGAAGTGTTTCCATTGGTCAGGAAGACAAACACAGTAAGGTAAACACCTTGCCTACTTTCACACTGTGCACATGGCTTGGTTATCATCGGTTGTTCTTTGTTTGAAGGGCTATTAAACTTTGGTTAAACCTTACACCTGTACCTTACACAATACACGTCTTCATGCTGATACTTTGGTGTTAAACAATTCATCACTTGTGGTACCAGAAATATTGTGGGATTTTTAAGCAACATTGAACACCATTAAACAACGGATTATTTAATATCACAAATCAGTGCAGCCGAGGATCTTTCGATGTAAAGAAGCACCAGAGCCAAACATGGGCTCTGGTGGGCGGCAGTGGCACAGTGGGTAGAGCGAGGCGACAGGTGATCGAAGAGTTGCTGGTTCGAACGCTGCTAACTCCTCACTGTCGAGGTGTCCTTGAGCAAGACACCTAACCCTGACTGCTCCCGGTGGTCAGGTGGCTCCTTGCATGGCTGACACCACCATCGGTGTATGAATGTGTGTGAATGGTGAATGTGAGGCAGTCATGTACAGCGCTTTGAGTGGCTGGTAGGCTAGAAAAGTGCGGTATAAATGCATCCATTCACATGTAATCTTCACTGTGAACACTGAATCATATCGAGCAGGAGACCAACTCCATGATCGTCACGGGAACATTTCACCTGGCACACAATGTCCAACCCCCTCATCGCTCTTATCTCATCTTGCGTTGCTAAGGCAACCCCCGAGGACCCCCACAGTGTCACACAATAGCTCATGAGAACAACATGTCTTCAACATACTGTGATGTAACAGTAGGCAATGAGGTGAGGAGGGGGCAGTGGAAAGAGGTCATAGGTCATTACAAAGGTAGAGAATGAGCATAACGTTGCCTAGGATACAACAGTCTTACTGTGCCAATACACTTTTTCTCAGAGTTTTTTTTTCTGTTCTCATTTGATAGTGAACACTGCTTGGTTTTGATAACAAGTTATGCTTTTGAAAAGTGTTGAGGACATGTCTCCAACATAGCAAACATTTTCAAACAGTTTTCCCGAACATAAAGCTCACAGTCTGAGAAGGTTAGTTCCCGGCAAACACACATTGACGCTGGAGGAAGGGGTGACAGTTTAAATCTAATCATTTTGTAACTTCTTACACAAAACATTGAATTCAATTCCAAAGCAAACACGGTCGCCACGTTTGCCAATTCTGAACGCACCTCTGATGTGAGATCTGTGCAGGTGAGAAGATCACCAAAGCTAACGCTCTAACAAACACCTTCTCCTGACTGGCAGCATGCCAGGAGTGTCAGGCCAGGTACACACACACACACACACACTCTGTCAGTGTGTAAACACCCTCGATGGACTTGTTTGACTGTTGATCACCTGGCTGATTATTCAGTGTCCCGAACTGAAGCGTTCAGTAACACGTCGTGTCAAGTTGGAAACTGTGTTCAACTGTGAACCGCTCATCAGCGTCAGATTTCCAATGACGTAGCTGTAGCTACTGTATAGAAACATGTCTTGAGATGCTTTAAAATAACGTCCATTCTTATCCAAAGACTAGCGACTGCGTGACATAAGCTGCTAAAAAAAACTGTTAGCAATCACAACTGCAGAAAATGAACGAATACGAATTAAACGTAGAAAGCAGCTTGTCGGCAGTTGTACTGTTATGAGTACTCGCTAAGAGGCTAACTAGCATACATCGCGTACAGCTGGTCTGGGCGGTCCGGCGAGTTTAACCCTCCCGCTGTCCTCCGGGTCAAACTGACCCAACACACTGCCTCTTTGTGGCAGTTAGAGGACGCCAAATCCAATTCTACAGCTCACACAGACATATGATGTCTATGTTGAGCCAGCAAAACATAAGCAGGCGGCGCCATCTGCTGGCGGAAGAAGGTAGTGCGCCTGAAACCCGGGGACAACAGGAGGGTTATAGGAACAGCACGTTTGGTTGTCCCCCCTCCCCCCTACTCCCGGGGGCCGGGGGAGGAGCAGCCCTGGCAGCCGGGGGGGGAGGGCCCCCTCCCGTGGCCCAGGCTGGGCAGCACCAGCACGTCCCCGTCGGGCCCCGCCCCCCCCGGCCCCCCGCTGAGGGAGCGTTCCGCCTCCGCCGCCATGATGCTGGTCACCAGGCAACCCATGGCTGCGTCGATGTTGGTGTTGTCCTGGAGACGGGAGACAGGGTGAGAGGGAGGAAGGGAGACAGATAGACACACGCAGACACACACACACACACACACACACATGCACACACACACACGCACACGCGCACACACACACACGCACACACACACATACACAGACACACACGCACACACGCACACACACACACACACACCCTAACACACGCACACACACACACACACACACACACACACACACACACACACACACACACAGGCTCACCTTGGCGGAGGTCTCGTACCAGCCCACGAAGCCGTGCTCCCTGGAGAAGGCCTCCAGCTTGGGCAGCTTGGAGCACAGCCCCTGCCGGGTCTGGTCGCACTTGTTGGCCAATAGGACGGCAGGCACGGGCCTACCGTTGCCCAGGGCAACCTGGCAGAACCAGGAAGTGGAGAGGCGGTGACGAGACAAGCTAAAGTACACACTTAATAAGAAGTATTCTTAAATCCCTCTTTCATAAGGATATTCTTTTGGCAATTCGTTTTTAAATAAGTATAAGAAGTTAGTCCTTTCTTAATGTTATGCTAGACAAGTGAATAATTATTTAGACTGATAACCCACTGTTTACAACAGTAACAAACCTACGGAGGCCAGATTAATTTTGGAATATTTTCAGGAAATTACTCACTATACACACACACACACACACACACGCACACACACACACACACACACACACACACACACACACATATGCATGCATGTACACACACTGAACCGTTCCTCTTTCTAACAATAAAATTGTGACACAGAGCGCAAAAAGATGTTCACAAGATGGATAGATAGATACTGTCTAGCTAGAGACAGTAATGTAGATATATACTGACTAGATACTGACAGTACTGTAGATATATACTGTCTAGATTTGTGACAGTATATTACCGTTTCCCTTGAATAAAGCATTTTAAGGTAAAGAACATTGCATTCTGGGATATATTTTTGAACCAAGAGAAAAACAGTATGCTACTGTTTTATACTACAGTTAAAAACAGTATTTAGTAAGTTTCTAGTAGGAGTGTCAACCGACAGCCTGGCTGCCATTTTCTCCTACCATACAGTAGGTACCTATAGCTCAATTGTATTAAGCCTCCTGTTGTCCTTTGGTCAAAATGACCTGCTGAAGGCAGCCTCATGGTCCTCTTCTCTAACCATAACACTACCCCTAGGACAACAGGAGGGTTACCTGACCTACGCATTCAAATAATTGGCTGTGACCCGATCCGCAAAACGAAATCTCAGTCAGTCGATTTTAATGTAGAAAAGTATCAAAATGTCACCATTTGCCCTGTTAGCTAGGGTAAGGGTTTTGTACACAGTGTTAGCTAGGGTAAGGGTTTTGTACACAGTGTTAGCTAGGGTAAGGGTTTTGTACACAGAGTTAGCTAGGGTTAGGGGTGTAGGCACAGCGTTAGCACCCAGCCCCAGTGTAAGGGTTAGGGTTAACCCCAGCCCCCACACCAACCCCAGCCCCAGTGTTAGGGTCAGGATTAACCCCAACCCCAGCCCCAGTGTTATGGTTAGGGTTAACCCCAACCCTAGATGTATACTGACTAGATAGTGACAGTACTGTAGATGTATACTGACTAGATAGTGACAGTACTGTAGATGTATACTGACTAGATAGTGACAGTACTGTAGATGTACTGTAGATGTACCTTAGAGTCCAGGTCTCCCTTCCACTTGAGGACAGCCTGGAAGGTTGACAGGCGTGTCATGTCGAACACCACCAGTGCCCCCACAGCCTCCCGGTAGTAAACCCGTGTCATGTTGCCATAACGCTCCTGGCCTGGCAAGGAGGGGGGTAGAGGGAACATATGCATGGGCGACCAATCTACCATAACGTGAAATAAACAAAACAACGGAAACTAGCTTTCAACATTTTTCGCTAATGTTAACAATAAATCGACTACTTTAACCCTCGTAAGAGTGGGGGTCTCCTCCCCCTCTCGTACAATGGCTCCGATGCCTATGCATATAAGGGTTAATGGTCAGACATACAGTACAGTATATGTGCGTGTGTGTGTGTGTGTGTTTCCTACACAGTTAAGCTACTGTAAGTCCCCTCACATGACCAGTAAATAAGCCAGAAAACACACACACACACACGCCCACACACATACGCACACGCACGCACACACACACACACACGCCCACAGACATACATAGACAGAGAGACAGACAGAGAGACAGACAGACAGAGAGAGACATACATAGACAGAGAGACAGACAGAGAGACAGACAGACAGAGACATACATAGACAGACAGACATATGTTACTGCTATCATGCACAATAAAGTTTATAGAAGCAAAACATAGTGGGTCCAAGGTTTGAGTCCACCACCACCTCTCCATCTTGTTGTCTCTTTCTTAATCATCGCTCTCTCTCCTTTCCCCTATATATTCTACCCTCTCTATCTTCAATCAATTTATATTATCAAAAGGTCCATTTCTAGATTACCCGAGTTTGCCATTTTATAGTGAATTAATCACTTTGATTAGTCGACAAACTCATGACTTGTTAATTGCAGACCTAGGGCATTGTGTTTGCACTTAATGTCTAATGTTGAGGAAATCAATGGATTTAAAAGTAAATATTTAGACATTTCATTAATTTTAATGAAATTAACTGATCTTGTTAATACATTTTGTATTGCTATTCTATTCTATTTTATAACCTGCTGGTAAATTTAATTAAAGGATAATTATCATATTTCTTGATGTTTTTCTGTCATAACGTCACAAGCCAATGAAAGAGAAAGAGAGAGAGGTCGCATTACATAAGGCGTTTCTCGACGTGACACAACAGGTACTGATCAGTTGTTTTATTACTGTAGCTCTCGCCTGACCTGACGTGAGTTCGTGAGCTCTCAGGTCAACTGCCAGGCGAACAACGACTTCTTTAAGTCCTATCTCTCTCTCTCTCTCTCTCTCTCTCTCTCTCTTTCTCTCTCTCTCTCTCAGTCAGAGAAAGAACGTCTGTCTAAAGTCCATTACAGCATGCTCAATGCTGACACATGGATGATATCTCCCGCATGTAAACGACGACGCTTATCAGGCGGTCATGTGTAGTTAAACCACCATATGCTGCAGTTGTTAGTGTAGCCTGGACAAGGGACACGGAACATAGCCGGGGGGCGGGGGCCACAAGGTATGCAAACCAATTACACTCGGACGGTATTGCGGCTTTGGTAAAAGTTTGTGTACAACAAGTATTACAGTTTGCTAAGATCAACTGCAAATAACGTTTTGTTTACTTAAATAACACAAAAAAGCAGGCCTACACGCACTAATGAATGGCTGTCTGATTTGGTGGAGGAGGGGCTTTTTACGCACCGGCGATGTCCCAGAGTTGCAGGCGAATCACCGTCTTGTGATCCCAATTTAGCACTTTGAGGGCGAAGTCGACTCCGATAGTGGCCCGGTAGTGCTGGGAGAAGACCTGGTGCACGTAACGTTTAATAATGGACGTCTTGCCCACCCCTAGGTCGCCTATTACCAGAACCTTCAGCAGGAGCTCCTGTTGCTGCTGCTGCATATCTGCGGCGTCCGGGTATGAGTGTGGATGAAACAGCAAAACGTGACGCGAAGTCGGGGTTACTTATGTTGCTCCATTGGTTTCCTGAATGAAAAGACTATAGTCACCGTAGTGAAACCTCGATCATTCGCATGACAGACAAAGCAGCAGTCCGACTAGCCCATATGAAGGGTATAAAAGTACGGTTGTTACTACTGACAGTTCTTCGGGCAGCTTGTCATGTTTCCAGGGACTTCCTTCAGTCAAGTGTGCCTCTGTTGTTTTTTTTTAAATAACTGTTTTGGCGAAAGAGAGAAGTTGCCTCTGCAGAATATTCGCAAGGCGAAACGCCATCTGTTATCTGGTCCGCGCAAATTCTGGAACTGTCAGCGCTTCTCGCGGCGCGTCCCGTGTCACCATGTCTACCAAGTGTCAAACGTATATCTGTGTACGGGAGAAACCTGCTGGTAGAAACCATCTGTGTTCACACAGAGTCTTTCACTGGGATTGCCACGCCCCCTGTCTATCTGTCAGTACAGTATGATTGTCTGTTTCACCCATCCACCGATCCATCAAAGTGGAGAGAGAGGGCGTCAGAGAGTGGTAGGACTACAACAATAAACTACATATCCCGGTGGGCGCATCGAATGACGACGTAACTAAGGCGCCCTCGGTGCGCCGCGCAGAACACTGGCAGATATAAAGAGCGTAGTAAACGCGCCGCGTTATTAGGTTTGCGTTGGTTATCGATGAGACTGAAAACGATTTTGTCATTGAATAACATCCTTGATAAAGTGCTAAATAAATGTGCCGTTTATAAGAGTGCCTGGTGCAAACGTTTGAGCTACCGCAGAGACCAATTGTATTGTGCGCATCTCCGCGGCCCATTGCGGTAGTGGTACTGATGCGGGATGAGTCAGGCTATATGATGCTGCTGCTATCGCTGCCATTTCATCAGCAGCAAAACCCACAGCCTAGCCAAAATACGCACTCATTCCCTATACGACGGGATTCCCCCTTCAAGAGCAACCGCCAGTACTATCTGGTGTAGTTCGACTGTGTGTCTGGAGAGAGCGTGACGTGATTTTGTTTTTGTGTCGCCGAGAAGCGATAGATCCTCTTTTTTTGCACCTGTTCTCCGGCGGGGCTTGTGTCAACGGGTAGGCCCGTGGTCGCGAGAAAATCTACTAAGATACGCTGTTGGACAGGCCTACGTTTTCAAAGGGGTGGGTGGGTACTAGCAAAATAATCCCGTCAACAGGCACGGTAAACTGTTAAGTCACGCATTATTTTGTGGAGCCTAAAGAATCCAATCAGAAGACGGTCTTCTTGCTGATATGGAGCTAACATCATCCTGGTCCTGAAAGACGCAAACAAACAACGTAAGAAAGAAAAACAACCATTCTGTCTTTATAGCCCACAGAAATATGACTATAAAAGGCCAAATGACATCCATGTTTTGTAATTATTCGTTACATATATTGGAAACGTAGCCTATTTTCATACATTTAGGACATATCCGTGTGTCACGATGTTGGCTTATAGCCTTAACAACAACCCCCTTTTTCTGGGCTGAGCTAGCAATGATAGTCGAAAGCATTTTGACAGTTTAAAGGCAAACATGAATAATTAATGTTAATATCAGGCTACATCAACACTATGCGTGAGGAAGCGCGTCTAGTCGTGATATGGAGTCATTCCGAAATCATCTTAAAACAACGACTCTGTCTATTTGCTCCAAATGCCCAGTCGCACATGGATGTATGTTTCTAAGTTTGCATACCAACTGCGTTACGCAATCTCCACCCCACCCCCACCGCGCGCGTGCGTGTGTGTGGATGAATTGCATGTGCAATTCCCATTAAAGCACAGCCGACGGTTTACAATGGACAGACATGCACAAATAGTATATTATTCTCATAGATTGTATATAAAGGCTATTCCACCAGTTGGGTTTATAGTGGACGGACGCATGCGCATAGGAATTTTGTCGCGCGTAAAGGGAATTACAGTCAACAATGCAAAATTATTATTTAACTAAAGTTGACCCGATCAAGTGCCTGGTAAGCAAAAGGATTAACTTCATGCCTTGCTTTTATTTGACTCGCCATAAATTAAGGCCAGAGTATATGGGAAGGATTCAAAGACATTATATTTCAGTTATAATAAACATGTTTGGAACAGCCCTTATGACACGCGCGCGCACACACACACACACACACACATATTTATTTATATGCCAAGGCATATACGGATATACATGTTTTCTTCTTTTGAACACAAAATATAGGCCACAGTCGGAATATTGAGCCGTAGACTATAGTCTGCCTGCGCGGGAGCAGTACCAACTGCTTTCTAAGCCCATGGGGCAGGGACAGGCACTGTAGCTACACAATGTTTAAGCCCAAGGAGGTTTGTAAAGGACCGTTCCCTAACAGGAAGAGCATTCTGCTATAGGCTGTGTGTGACTGTTAACGGTCTTGTGGTCTGACGGCGGTTGACGCTGTAGCATTGTAGCACCTTCTAGCACCTTGTAGCCCATCTCTCTCTCTCTCTGTCACACTGTAACACTTTTTCTTTCACTTCCCACCGTCATAACCGTGACAGGAAGACCGTCATGGAGGCGATATGGCTCTACCAGTTTCGGTTAATCGTCATCGGGGACTCGACCGTGGGCAAATCGTGCCTTATCCGCCGGTTCACTGAGGGACGCTTCGCCCAGGTGTCGGACCCCACGGTCGGCGTGGATTTCTTCTCCCGCCTGGTGGAGATAGAACCGGGGAAGAGGATTAAACTTCAGATCTGGGACACGGCCGGACAAGAGCGCTTTAGGTTAGTGTGCGCGCGTGTGTGCGTGCATGTTAGAGGAGTTAAAAGAGTTTGACGTGTGTAGGTGCTCACAGTTTAAGAGGCTATTATGTAAGAGACTGTAGAGCGTGGTAAACGTACGGCTGGCCACAAGAGCTATTCATAATAGGCTATATGACATCTGATCTTTGTGTTCATTTGCTGGGATTAAAGCACTGAATCGCCTCCAGTGGCTGCAACCTCTGCACTGTAACACGCATAGCGTCGCCAATGCTCTGCTCTTCAGATTTAGAAGACTGCTCGCAAAAAAAAATAAAAAAATTATAATATGTTAGCGGGCATCACACCGTTATAATGCTGATCTGCAAGAGGGTATTGAAGACTTTCTGTTAACACTGAATGCTACAGGCTATTTAAAGACGTGTGATGCAATGTACTGTATGTGGCAGTTGGAATGTCTACCTTTTTTGACATTGTATATTTTATCAATTGATGTTAGGCCTTAACATTCATGGTCAGGAAACCACATTGCCTGCAAGCCCATAATAAGTTGGCTCATATACAGTAGGCTACATCATGTTTAAGGTTTCTCCTATATTATTGTTGACATGTCCGAATACATTCCACTTATTGATATAAATACCCCAGAGCTCTCCAAACTTGAATATCTTCTCTGGAACAGTGTGTCTCTGGAACTGTTTGTCTTTACAGAATAAATATTCATTATTTAAATTTTGTAAAGTTACAGATACAAGAGAAGATTCAAATTTTTGTATTAGCTAAATTATCTCATGATGCAGTAATATCTTGTAATTGAACTAAGTACAGTTGGCTGTTTGATATTCCCATCTTGAAAAGACAAATGATTGCAAGTTAGAAACATCCACTTAGCAAAGGTCATCACATCAAGTAGCATACTTTGAACCATTTACTTTCATTATGGGTTTCTTTTGGATGTGGAACCTCCCTGTGGTATTTGTGGACATGCAAATAATAATACATAACCTTTTGGGTTATAGGTCAAATATGGATAATGTAGAGGCACTTTATACAGTATCAAAAGTAAGAAAAGTCATTAAAAATGTACTATTTATAGCAATAGCTATAAAGCAAAACCTGCTTATACACATAGCATACATCAATCTTTCAATCAGGTTTCCAATAGAAACAAAAATGGTATTTACACAAAAATATATACAAGCAAAAGGCAAACGCATTATAAACCAGATGCAATCACACATGTACATGCAGACAAAACACACAGTATAGCCTACTGTACATAAAAACATCACATATTAATTTCAACATACCTTAGCAGAACACACAAAACTAAATCTGTTCCCACTTACAGTAGGTTTACATGAGGGACCTATTCTCACCTGTCAGCATGACGAGTATCTCCATAGCAACTGCCACAAATCAGAATCGCTTAACTTCTGCTCGCCAGCCACACAGGCTGCTATTTTGAAGATATCACACGACTGTCTCTGCATCTAAAGGGACTAACTGGTGACGGTCTCTGCATCTAAAGGGACTAACTGGTGACTGTCTCTGCATCTAAAGGGACTAACTGGTTACTGTCTCTGCATCTAAAGGGACTAACTGGTGACTGTCTCTGCATCTAAAGGGACTAACTGGTGACTCTCGACTACAGTATGTCCAAAGTTGAGACAGCTCCATGGTAGCAAACAATAGTAATGCGTAAGGGCTATTATTTTATATAATTATATATATATATACAGTAAATATTATAATATTTATTTATTTATTTCCTTTTTTTTCAACATTTTGGGGAGGGTATATGTATATTTGGTGCATATGTATTTACCAGCAGAATTTAGTGTTTTGAGAGTAACAACTTTCGGCAAATCTGAGGCGTGTGATTGGACGAAAAACACACATCCCAAAGTCTCCGTCGGCCATTTTGGTTCCTTAGCCTTCACTTCGCGTCATGTGTTCACTCACGGGTTCTCAGTTCATCGCACCCCCACCCACCACCCCTCTCCCTCTCTCTCTCCCCCTCTCCCTCCCTCCCTCTCACCTCTTCTGACTCCCTTCCGCTCTCAGATCTTCTGACATCTCTCTCTTTGTGTTTTGCGTACAAACATGTTCAGTCGTAATCTTGCAATACCGGCTTGTCCCTTAAATGAAAACACACTGTATTTTTAGTTATATAACATTATTTATTATAAAAAATAAACCCTGCTATGTTTCATTTATGACTCACGTTACATTGTGCATTTCAGTATTTTCCTGTAATGTTACCATTTTAACCCTCCTGCTGTGTTCTGGGTCAAACTGACCCGACGCACTACTTTCTGGTGCCAGCAGAAGGCGTCATTTCTAATTGTACACCTTACACAGACATATGATGTCTATGAAAGCCATTAAAACATAAGCAGATGGCGCCATCTGCTGGCGTAAGACGTGTCTGAAACCCGTAGACAACAGGAGGGTTAACTAAACAACATTGTTAGCTAGCAAGTGCTTTGACTGGTTCTGATTGGTCCCCCCCCGACTTTAACCCCGCCCCCCCACAGGTCCATCACCAGGGCCTACTACCGCAACTCGGTGGGCGGGCTGCTGCTGTTCGACATCACCAACCGCCGCTCCTTCCAGAACGTCCACGATTGGCTGGAGGAGGCGCGTAGCCACGTGCAGCCCCACAGCATCGTGTTCCTATTGGTCGGCCACAAGTGTGACCTGGAGGCACAGCGGCAGGTGGGCGGAGACTATGTAGTTCAAATTACTCCTACTACTACTGCGAATACTACTACTACTTATACTACTGCTACTACTGCTACTACTGCTGCTAATACTACTACTACTACTACTACTTATACTGCTACTACTGCTGCTAATACTACTGCTACTACTGCGAATACTACTACTACTAATACTACTACTACTACTTATACTGCTACTACTGCTACTACTTATACTGCTACTACTGCTGCTAATACTACTGCTACTACTACTGCTAATACTACTACTACTACTTATACTGCTACTACTGCTGCTAATACTACTGCTACTACTACTGCTAATACTACTACTACTACTGCTGCTGCTAATACTACTACTGCTAATACTACTACTAATACTACTGCTAATACTACTACTACTACTTATACTGCTACTACTACTGCGAATACTACTACT
>JAODUG010020243.1:6476-21717 GCA_027564795.1 Aphredoderus sayanus
TAGCTTGCTGTTACTATGTTTTTCCTCAAAGTCAGCAACATTTACAGTATTCAACTGTATTTACAAATAACAGTACCATACCGTGCCAAATACTATACAGTGTAGCCGTATATGAAACCTGTACATTGTCTTTGAGTGATCTTTCATTGTGACCAGACCAAGGCACACCTGTGCAATAACACCACTAGTCAGGTGGATGGATTATCTTAACAAAGGTGCTCACTAACAAGGATTCTTAGATGTTTGACTTTAACTCATGAAAACTGGGTGCAAAAACAAGTTGTATTTACATTTTTGTTGAGTGGACAGTATATCAAATACATAAAAATAAAAATGTTTATGAAATAAATAATAATAACATCATATGAGGACCACACCAGCTTTGGCTGTTTACTTCATTCAAATAAACACGTACAGTAACGGTACAGTGTCATCTCCAAATGTCATAATACAGTGAACAGCTTTCCCCAGAGTTTATATTCAGGCAGACACCCACGTAAGCAGACAGCATCTCAGAGGCGACAGTAAACGCCAGTGAGGTCTTTGACAGCTACGCAAGAAAACCAGTGAATGCATCTCTCACAATAGGGAGACTGCTACCATTTCATTTTCTATTAAATTAAAGAGCGTGCCATAAACTTAGCAAATAACGCAGTCTATATGAAATGCTGTAATGGTCCTTATGACATTTTCCTGTATTGGGATGTGGAATCAGAGTATGTTTTCTGCAACTATTAGTGTTTTGGAGTGGCCACTGAACTTATTGGAAAGGACTGAGATTCCTGTTACCAGCAATTCTGTGATTATTATTTTACTTAATTGTTTGTGTACGGTACGGTGTAATACATTTCTTTTGTTTCTAAATGTTTGCTAGGGATGGAGGGAGTGGCTGAGCTGGCCTGAGCTGCAACCCAGATACATTTTACTGTCACTTGTAAGCCACCTTTGGGAGGAAAAGCTCTATCATGGGAACATGTTTACAACCAAGTTTCCAACTGCCGTGTTTAAACAAGTGAACAATAGTGATTGAATACGTCTTGTTTACTCACATGGGCTATCGGATTTCAATCTAGAACTTTCTTTAAGCACGAAAGAAGCTATACGTGCTGGAAGTCGATGCATTTTACTTAATAAAAGCACAACAAGTCTACGTCGTATTACTTCAATGTTTATTTTAGTCGCTTGCCAACCTCCCTCCCTGGGGAGACAGCCAGCGACTCAGCTCATGTCGCTTTAGGTCTGAAAGGGCTACGCTCACTTCGTACCGCATGCCGTTTTTAGTCTGAAAAGGCCTTAAGGATGAAACAATCGGGACAAGACTCCTGATCAAGTCATTAACAAATCACACATTTACATCCACTAGGGCAACACCTCTGTTATAGTACATTTTCCTCTTCAAGGGTTTGACCTGCAGTATTTGAGGGCATGAGTGGGATTTCTCTTGTTTAATATAAAGATTGTCCTCCCGGGAGACAATTATCACTAAGCTCTCGAAAACATTGCTGATTGATTTATTAATGGTGACTTTCCACATTAAGTCATCACCCCTGACAGCCTGTGCTGTTGGACTCCCACAAGAAGTCATCCTTAGTCTTTCCTGGACGCAGTGCAGCAAACTCCATGAGCTCATACTAAGAGATGGATATCAATTACTTTACTGCTACACATTCATCTTACATGATGAAAGCTGAAATGTACGTCTTGGGTCTATTAAAAATGTTCTCAAAGAGTTAATCTTATGCAACTTCCTTGACCGATTACACTATAGTATATTTACTCCAGTGTTTATTATATAACACCTTGGAAATCCAGGCGGGTGTTTTTAGTTAATGTGGCTGACCACTTCTCAGGACTGTATTGGCGTGTAAAGAACTCATTTCATAGATAGACACTCCTTTGTCAGTTATGCTGTGTAGAGTATACACCTTCTATAGGATTAATTCTACAATATTAAATCTTTTGAGAGGTCTGATCATCCAAAATAATTAAATTACATATCCAGTGCACATAATACAAAAATATCCCTTTAAAAAAATATCTACAATGCCACCTTTACACAGCCATAGAATAAAAAAATGCACACACATTTCAAAGTCAACAAAGAACAATAATGTATATATATACATAGTTAGTAGTAATACAGTTTCATTTTTCAAAAGATAATGTCATTAAACAATTACTATAGGAAATAGGAAATAAAAAGGGACTGATAGGGAAATCTGAACAAATATTTATTGTTGATTTAACGACTGCCTTGGCCCAAGGATAATCTTTTCCAGTTATCCATTACAAAATTCCTAGATAGTTTATATCCCAAGGACTTGGTTCAGGATCAGTAGTTTGATTTGCCATTTCTTCCCCCCAACAGCGAAAGGCTTTGATGGCATTATTAAGTTTACGTCACTATTTAAGTTTACCTTTGATTCAGCTTCAATATTGTCCTCAGATCGTTTTAATTCCCTAAATCTGTGATTAAATACTTTAAGAACTTTCAGAGAGGTGACACTGCTTCTCTTTGAAATCATTCATGCCTCTGTGCACCATTAAAGCACTTAATGGTCTATCAAATCATTTTATGGGCTGAGAGGCAAGGAGCAATAAGGGACTGTTGTGTGCCTGACCTGTATAGGACAGAGAACACAGAGAGACACACAGATAGAGAAACAGAAGAAAAGTTCCAATGAGACTCTCTATTTCCCTCCCAAAACCGAGAATGGGGATTAGAAAGTGAATAGCGATTACCTCTGTGTTGACCTGCCAGCGACCATAATCACGGATGGTATGAGTGACGCCATGATTGTTTGTAAGGAAGACGCCATTGACAGTAATCCTTGGGAAAATGTTGCCCACAATGACAGGTTCCGCCGAGAGGTCGTAGATGAGCGGAGAGACTGGAGGAAATGTTGGAGAGGAGAGGAGGAGGGCAACGGGAGCCTTCCTCTCCACTCAACACCGCAAAGCCTTTTAGGGGAGTTCAAAAGAGGCTGTGGCACCCTGTCAGCCATCTTGGAAGGTAGAGGAACATAGACTTCAAGGGTGAGAGCGAACGACAGGAAGCTGAGATTAAAATGTAAATGAGACGTAATGGCAACAGAAAGATTCGTTTTTGGACTCCGAATACACTCACCCAATGCTGACCGTGTAAAGGTCACTGCACTACTTTGGAGTAGAATGAAATATCTCACTATAATCTAAATTGTATCATGCCAAGCATCCACTAATTTACCAGACCACCCACATGTTTAACTCATTTGTATTGTATTGTTTCTACTGTCAAGAGTAAACATTAAACATGTAGAAATTACATGTTTGATTTAATTGTTAATTGTAATTGTTTAATGTATTTAATGGAGTATGGACAGGATGATTATTTGAGTCTATCCATTCCTATCAAAATACAATACCCCAGAAACCAAAATGGAGTAAGAGCCTCTCAGGAAGGCCATGTCCACTTTGACCTTGAAACCAAAACAACTAATTTGCAACACCATTTTGAACCACAAGACCCAGACCCAAACTGAAGTTGTACCTTAAATTAACTTCTTTAAAAAAAATAAAGCAATCTTATTAAAATGTACATTTGTAGCAATCATGACTAAAAACATATTGCTATCGCTATCTGGTGACAGGTGTGCTCAATATTGAATGGTTAATCTAGTGCCAAGAAAATAAAGCCGCAGTTGAAGGTAACAGTGCTGGGATTTACATTAACTTGCGGTGGAGCTTCACATCCAGGTCACCTGACTACCAATCGGAGTGGTGCCATGGCAACGGGCTCACTGTTGCATATAAAGCCCTGAGACACCTCATCCCCCCTGCAGTCGATTAAAGAATTACAGTGTCAGCGTGGGGGGTAAGGTTGTCAATTAACCGAAACACACACACACACACTCGCAAACACCAACATGAATTCAGACCTGCCATATACAGTGCACAAACATGCGCACATGCAAACTCACACATCCATGCACACACACCAATCTCCTTTCCTCACTGTGGGAATAGTGCATGTTACTGGTTCCTCTGTCATTTAAAATCTCTGATGGGAGATTACACAGAGTAGCTTTTATGTTTGCTGCCTATTGTATTACACAGAGAATGCTGCTTTATCTGTTTAAACCATCTGAAGGGACGTCTGATATTGTTATCTGGTAATCCAGCTTCAGTACGACAAGATAAACCAGCAGTGTTTTATTTTACCTGACAGAGTGAAAAGGGGCTTGAGCACATTTTTGCAGACACACTAAGCTGGATTGAGAATTTAATGTCCCAATGTTGCTTTCATAACTCTTTCCACTTTTATATCATAGAAGCTAATTTTAGACAGTTAGGACAAGTCATTTAAAACACAACTCCTAACATCTATATTCCCTTAAAGCCTTTGGTAGTTAATCTTCAATGTTTGAAGTAATCTTCAATGTCGAAGTCTGAAAAGGAACCAATTTCTCCTCCTAGACTGCTAGTGACAGAAAATGAGGCAGACATGTAGGAAATAAGGCAAAGAATAGCAGAGATACAAAAATCAGACAGTGATAGATAGAGACTTTTATGTCTTTCAATGTTTTTCCTGTGGTTGGCTTAGCCATTTCCCTCTCTGTCAGTATGGCATTAACCCACCACAGAGGCCGCATATTGAGAAACCTGCTCCCGCAGTTTGCAATGCTCAGAGTGAAACTTGGCAGAAGCACTGTCTATGTGTAGCTGTTGTGCAGTGACACCGTGGTGCGGTCTGAATGGCCCTCTAAAGTTGAAAAAAAGCACTGTCTCCATGATGTGTCATATATAATTTATCTATAACATTCATCACAAATCAAAACGAAAGCCACACTGAACATAGTCACTGGTATTATTATTATTATTATTAATTTTGATTTGTGATACATTAATTTTTTTAATTAATTTTTTTCTGTACATGTAGGATGGCTGAAAATGGTGACATAACAGACACTGCTGTCTGCCTAGACAACACTATGAATGCTAGATAAAATCAAATTATCTCTATCAAGTTAAAACGAAGTTATGTCTGAAGCTACAGTGGGAAACTTTTTGCTAAAAGTGTTTGACAAAGGTGTAATTTCATCTTGTGACCAGAAGGGGCTGCTAATTTGCAAAGCTATCGCAATGTCACTTTAAAAACATTTCAGACACATGCATTCAACAGCTTTTCTTGAACAGATCGGGTGAGCTTGTCCCATTCAATAGCTGATCATGCGCTGCATTGCTTGCATGCTTCAGAGGTCCCAGGTGCTAGCTTACATAAGCCACCTCCAGCCACCGAAATCACCCCTCCGCCAAACCCAGTAATGTCTGGAATGGATTTTTAATTAAGTTCAGGTCTCTGTGTGCTCTCTCAAATGTATGGGGTATTCAGGTGCCACCTATAATAAGTCAGCTGTTTCAAGCTGCTTGCTTCAAGCCATTAGCTCACGCACAAACAGATGCTATTAGCTTATGTATGTAGCTGTATACATGCAAATGCATGCATGCTAATTATTGTATTCAAATGCACATGCAAATGCATGTACACATGCAAATGCTTGTATACTGCACACTTATTCACAAACATTGTATATACAGTACTGTACACACGTGCATAATGTGTACAAATTCCATATCATTATTTGGTATATTAATTTGTGTGTTTTATTGATTATACGTCATTAAGTAAATTAAGTAAACACAACCTTTTCACCTTGTCTACACATAGTTTAGATGTGGAGACAAACATGCTCCATGGGAACTGTAAAGTGTAATGGCCTATTTGGGTTTTAGTGGGCCATCTTTATCTCTGGGTCTATTCTGTTGGTATGCTCTCACCTCATGGCTCATGTACAGAAAGTATTGTTTGTATTTATTGTTTAATGTCAAATGTTATGTTTTATGAAGAACTCTATCGTTTGTTATTTGCTTGTTGTCACTGCTGTATACAGACCTCTGGTGGGCGAGTAGTCAATTCTGTTTAATTATTCCACTCAGGGGAAGTATAATTGGTGTGTTGCCACACTTTGTTTAAACACAATATCATACTTTAGACTGATAGAGTACAGCCGTAGATTTTGTGGCCATCCATCTTTCCCAGCTGACAGACTGAATTACATAATATACAAAACAGCACCGGAGCCGGTAACCAACGCACGTGGTGACTTGTTTTGAGTGTTTGACTTCACGAACAGCATCGCTTCCAGTGGAAACATCCACACATCAAAGCTGCCTTAAGCCAATACATTTTTTTTAGATCGACTCAAAAAGAGGGTCGGTGCGGACAAAGATGGGCTTGTGTGATGAAATGAGTCCATAAAGACCCATTGAGGCTCACAAGGGGGAAATAAATGTGAGGTGACTTAAAGGCTTCTTGTGATGGAACGCAGGATGTGTTTGAAAAAGACATTCAGTGAGATTTGCCTTTGCATGTTTATGTAGCCATCCCCAGTGACCTGTGACGGGAAATGCAATTATGCTAAACACATCTAGGTGTATGTATTGCCTTTAATTGTGTGTGTGTGTGTGTGTCTGTGTGTGAGTGTGTGTGCGCAAGAGTGAGAGAGTGAGGGAGACAGTATTTGGTAGGACCATAGAACTACAGTATGGGTGGGACACATGGATTTTATGTATACTGTATATGAACTGAGCAGCAACCACATTGGTAGGGTGTTAAAACCAATGGGAAAGTGCTCAAAATACAATATTACAGTCCACCTGAATACAACAGTGAGAAAGAACACTCTTTCTGTAGTGATAGAATGCAATACATTTGAACAGAAAATGTACAGTACACTCTAAAGTTTAATTACTGGTTGTACTTTTTCATACAACCAGTACTCTAACCATAAAACATAATCAGGAAAACACATTCAGTGATTAATTATCCAAATGTTGAATTCCTGTGCCTTCCTCTCAACAAAAGGCTCACCGCAAGTCAAACCTACAGTATGCAGCACCGCAGCAGGAACACTCCATTCAGAAGAATCGGTAGCAGGAAATGAGGTGCTTATTTCAGCCGCATGCTCCAAGTGTTGTATTGGGCATGTGAGAGTAGATCTGTCATCCTCCGTCCAGCAGACATCAGAGAAGTTGGAGAGCGGGGCTGTCCTCCATCATTCCACAACGTCCCAGCCAAGCTATACACTGCACAACCGAAGGCCAACCAGCACTGACATCCGTGGCAGGAAATGAATGACATTCCCAGAAGTAAGTGGCTTATTTTCACTTACATTTGACATTTATACACTCTGGCCTGCTCCCCTCACACAACCCTTATGAACAATGCTTATTTTTAATGCTTTAACTTTCAGACCATAGCTATTTACCCTAATAAATGGAGCTAAGGCAGAAAGTTTTGGGTAAAGCACTCGCATATAAGATTTTATGTGACTATGATATATACAGTATGTGCACCAACAGTGTAGTACAAGTGGGTGAATAGTTGATGTTATTATAAAAACCATAACACTGAGGTAATTTGTGAAAGCCATTTCATTAATGAGAGCAATGAGCAGTTGTGGGCAGTCCAAATTATTTTATTTATAACCTGACATGCATTTACACGCACAGATTGTAATTATATGCACACAACCATCTTGGGGGCCGTCCATTGAAACTGTTTTAAAAGGGGAGGAACTTTCAAAAAGTACTTGGCATGTGATTGGATAAACCCTCTGTCTATCTGTAGGAACCAGCATTGTTGTTTTCGAGTCGCTGTCGTCACACCACAACAATGCCCGTAGCTACCAGTACTACACTGACATGTTAGATATACCAAACAGACATAAAAGTATTGCTTGCCTTTCCACACTGATTCTGAGTCAAACTGAAGCTCGTGAGATCTGGATGGTCTTGCAAGGCTAATATATTTCAAGGTTTGAGTGTTATCTTCTTTCAAGCTTCAACATTTTAAATTTGTTTTGCCTAACACTAGAGAGGAGAGTGAATGAAATGTAAGAACCATGGTTGAGGTGAGTGGTTTAAGGCCCACAGTGGCAGACAATGTGAGCTACCTAAAGATGGATGAACATTGTTCTGAAAGACCAATACATGCTCACACTTTAAAAGACTACTTGTCTTCAGTAGCAATGGGCTAGTTTTCTGTTGTCAATTTTAATTAAAGTTTATAAGTGTACTTGAACACATTGGACAAGTTACCACAGTCCCGTATCAATTCGAAACTGTCCCCTCATTTGACATTGTTTTATCTACAGTACATACTGTATACTTGTGGTGGACATTGTCAAAATGAACGTTTTAAATCATTGAGGTAGAGGGTCATACAATATTTTAATTAAATCACATGGGAATAACCCTTATGCAGAAAGTGTGTACATTATATTGTGCATCTGTTTTTTTTTTTTAGGTTCAGTTGCAGATGTTTAATATATTTTAATGGGGTTGCAATTGTGTAAACGAGCCAGTATAAAGAGAAGGGAAAGCAAATACACAGGTCCAGAAAGAACACCAGTTATTAGCACATTTAAATAAACCACCTCCCAAATAATTAAATAAGTCAAAATCTCTTTGAAACCAGCATTACAAAAACATTTTAGTGTGAAACCTCCCCTCCCATAGTTTTATTATTCTCTGCCCTCCCTGTGGACGGTGAGCTTAGAGGCTGATGCTATAAGCTAATAGTGGAGTGTAAGTATCTTTTATGTCATTGTCCACTGCTGAGTGACCATGGTACAATAGCCTCAGATGCCCTGGTGGTGGAATGATTAGGCCCTGAAATAGTTAGGCCAGATGCTATCGCTGAATGGGGTCTTGACGCGCCGATGAGCAGAATATTTCAGTGGCAGCCTTTGCACAGATAAAAGCTAATAACACCAGAAGTAGAACAAATCACAGCGCCCCTCTGGTTAATGTGTGGATGAAGAAATGTGATGGAATGCGAGCTTTTCAACACTCTCAGCATGATTCCATCACAACCAAAGTGGATGTTATAAAAATCGTCCACATATCTCTACTTCGATTATCTACAGTAATTGCATCAATGTCAGAAAGTCTCTGTAAAGTAAAGGGAGGGGAACGTTTAGACAAAGTTTCCAGGCAGTCTTCTGAAGGCCCTGCAGGAGGATGAAAACTGAGAGCTTTTTTTTTTTCAACACTTTTTTAAATCGAATGGGTAGCTGAGAAGTGTTAAATCTGTCGACGTTTACTTTGTCTGTGAAGTTCCAGCTGGTATTGCTTGAGCTCTAGGGGGATATTATTGTCATTCATTGGCTAAAGCCTGGTCATGTGTAAGTCGTTCATTTAATAGTGGATTCCAGAAATACGTTTCAGAAGCAAAACAGGCTAAAAAGGCAGAATATGATATATTAATGTTGACACTATATTTGAATGTGTTGTAAATCAAGTCAGGGCATATGAAACCATATATAATATCAATTTTAAAAATCTATTCATATGAATGTGGGCTATTAACGTACACTATTATAAAACATTTATATAACAATACATAAATAATAAATAATACTGTATTTAGGAGGTTATGAAATAGTACTACCTCAATAAAAGCTATCACATTAGAAATCTATCTTCATATGAAAACTAATCAAGAAACACCATAATGTATCCTGACGATTTAAATATTTTATCATAGTGGATAGTAAGACACACTATTTTATTTTGTTCTAGCTATACAATTTTATAAAGATGAGGTTTGGTATTAGGTTTTACAGAGTTTATTTTAAAATTGCACTGTAGTAGATCATTTGGATTTTACAGACCTTCTCAAACTATATGTAAAACCATTGTTCCTAAACTGGCAGAGTGCTGCTTTAAACAATCATTCTTGTTTAAGTTAAGTATCCAATTTCTGTTAGATTTCTCTGATTTTCCATAGACAGCACAGTGGTGGGGAACATTACACTCACTTTATTGACAGTGCCGTCCCCCTTCCCCTGATTGAAATCACACTTAACAGTCTTTTCTTTGGATATATGGGCTGTGAATTGAGTTGGATGAAATAACATTTCTAACAAATAATTGCTTCACATATTACAATATATTTCCATAGTTTTCCCTTGTTGTTCTATATTAAAGGGACACTTCTTAATAATGGTTAAAACCAGTTACAAAAACTCCTGGAATGCATTAGATTTTTCTGTAAGTGACCATTAAACTGCCCATCTGCCAGGAAAACTTTTGATCAAACTGATATCAAAAATATGTGACCTTGCTCGACTGAAACTTCACACACAACCATATTCTCACACACACATATCCATCCAAACCACTTCCTCCACATCTGTAGACATGCTGAAAAAATTAAAAATTCATCATTAAGTATCAAACAATATCAGGATCAATTGGAGAAAATATGAGTAAAGAAAAACAACACAATCAACAAACATTAAAATGTAAAATGTGTAAATGTGTATATTTTTGTGAAGATGGATATGATGTAATATATTTGTATATGTACATATTTTATAACAAGGTATGGGCAGAAGCTTGGTAGATTAACAGGATAATTTAATGGTTCACCACTGAATGTATTTAATACAGCATCCTGTCTATTCCACTTGTATTGGTGTGTTATTTTGTTATTTACTTTTTACATCACAATAATAACACTATTAACAGTATATAATCAGTAAGTATCATATTAAGCCAGTTTTAAAATTCACTTCAACAACACTGAACAAATAAGAACCTAATAAAACACTGTTTATTAATTACCACTGGGAAATATCAGATTGATGTCTGACTGAAATTAGGTGAGGGATCAGAATCCCCCCTCACACCTGCGCCCTTGGGCCTATCCAGGTGTCCCCTGACCTCCTGAGATGCAGCCAGGACAACAAAGATATTGAACGATAGCATGTAAGCCCTCCATTTTTTCATTTTGATTCAGTCTCTGAGCACCTTTGAGTACTGAGCACCTGTGCATCGACCCATTGTAAGTCCAGGTTAAGCCCTGGGCCTTGTGATGAGAGCTTCATATTAGCAGGTGAGATTGACTGAAAGAGTGACAGTTTTGTTCTAGATTGGGAGCCAAAAATCCTGGTCAGTGCCTTGTTTGTTCGACAAGAATCTGGGCGGGAATTCTTTAGCAACTTGCAAGGCAACCCCAGCAAATATCAAGCCCAGTGACTCAACGAAACGTACAATGTTCTGCATGGCTGAGCTATTGTAATAATGATGCCAAAAACCGTTAAAAGTTCATTCATGAAAAACAAAGTATGCATCAGGGAAAATGTGTTAGAAATGTTACCAATTTCCCGAACTGTTGCCAGGAAAAAGAAAAGGGGGAAATCATTACAGTACACTGTAGATGGCAGATGCAGTTCCGTATAACCAGTAGTCAGCTGACAGCTAATAGCTAACGTGAAGAAGTGGATAATATACACATAATGTACACAGCAGGGGATTTGCCTGAAGGTTCTTTAACGTTGTCATAAAAGATGCACTCATGTTGCGAGATTGATTGTCAGACTGCATGTGAGTTTTCACATCAATGGAATGAAAGACTATTAGTCACATGACCTCTTGTCCACATACATATGTGTATAGATGTACTGTACTGTATATTATACATCATACATGTAGTCTGAATGATTAATGGTACAATGTGCTGCTGTCATGGCAACGTTTACATTTAAATTAAAATGTAAATTGAAAAGCTATCATAATATATTTTCAGTTCAATGAAAATGACAAGGACATATTTCCTGAAGTTAATAACACCATTAAGATTGACTTAAGGATAAACACTGCCTCTCCAGCTTATAAAACTGTAAGACTTTTGCATATCTTTTTCCTCTAGGAAGAATGTCATCTGTTTCAATATTGTCTGTGGCAGGACCAACATCAATGATCGCTATAAATCCACAGAGCTTCCCTGGAAAGTGCTTTTTGCCCCCCTTCAAAGTTAGATCTCTGTAAAGCTTCTAGCTTAAAGTACATTATGGCACACTCTCTCCCTGGAAGAGTCCTTCTGGCAGTGGGTAGCCTACAGTATGTCAAATGGGGAGCAGATGAGACGGGGGGAAATCAGGTACTCAGTCATTTAAGGAGGAGAGAGGGGAGGTCCATCTCTCCGAAGTACACTGTTCCATGTCTCTTGTGTGTTTGTGTGTATACAGTACATACTATATATAGCATATTATATCACATTCTTACACTTTACTGTAATCTAAATAAGATCCCAAAGTGAGTTTGTTTCACATTCATCTACCTCTGGTAAACGTGTTGCTTTAGTTTTCATCCAGTGTACCATCATAGCACAAACCTATAGAATTGTTACAATATATTGTGCATGTTGCTTCCATCACTACCATATCAAGCTTTCCACAATTACTGTCAATTATTTTAACTAACAGTATACAGTTGACTTTGTATACACTCTATGACACCTTACATAGAATAGATGGTATAATCAGAACTAACCATTGTGTATCATGCTTTTTATGGACTTAAATACAACTTTTCACCCTGCTCCCAGTCCCCTGCACCAAGTGCATGAAACAAAGCCTGCGGCTGTGTTTATGAAGCCTAATATGGTTTATATTTGGATGCTGCAGAGGTTTAGCTTGGTATAAGCTTGTTTGTTTGGTTTTGTGATCAAGTTAAAATGCTCTATCCTGTATAAGAGGTTTGAATGAGTGCCCAGTGAACTGATTGGTCTATTCTAATGCTGTTACAAGACCCAAGGCAAATATTTGTTTTTAAGTGATTTTCAAGAATTATACTAGGATCTAGACTGGTTTTTCCTACACTGTATGCCAGCATGTTATACAATAAATTGCCCCTTGAGATTGACGCATTTCAAATGCTTTACCAAAATCTTCCACCAAAAACAGAAGGAAACAATGTTGAGTGTCCATAGTTTTGCAATGTACATTGCAGCTGTACTGTAAGTGAAAACAAATGGAGAAGAATATAAACGTGTTGTTGCCTGTACAGGATAGTCAAGTGGCTAGTGTGGCTAATCCCACCAGAAAGGTTGTAGGTTTGATCCCCAATAAACCCAACTGTAATCAGCATTGAGCTGGAGGCCCTATTATCTTTAATTGTTCTTACACAAAGTCACTTTGTAAGTGTCTGCTGAATGACAAGTTCCACTGAAGTAGTATCATAAAAAGTATTATGTACCAACGGACTTTGGAAGAACACCCTCCCATATTAATAGCAATTAAAACAATATTTTATCATATATTATATATTCTTTTTTACTTTTTAGTTTTAACAATTTGACTTCTTTCCAGGAAGTGTACCAGCAATCACCATATTGCTATTATTTGACATTCTGCCATTACATGACAAACTCCATTTTCCACTTTGACATTTTTCCGCTTTGAAAGCAAGTACTGTAATATTGCTAGACAGGATATTTAATGAAGCAATATACGAGCCAAACAGTGAAATGATAGCAGGAACAGCCATACTGTCGACTGCCTCTTTCCTCAAGTGAATGTAAAACAGCTAAATGACAGCTTATTAGCACAGTTTGTGGACTTACACTCACACACTCATTTCCCTGTCACTCATACAAATGCGCACCTGGATGCCTATCAACACATTTCTCAGAGGAGATATTCATTTTTTTATGATTTGTAAAGACCTTTTACTTTCAAGACACCCAGGTTTAAACATCTGTGACTTACAAGTTTCGCCCACCACCACAACCATTCTCTCTCCCTTTTCTCTCCAAATGCCTGTTTCACTACAAATGCCTGTTTCAGTATGTCCTTCTCTGGAGAAGTAATCATCATCACCTTTAAGAGAACACACCAGTCTGGTATGGGCAAAAGCTCTTAGCCTGTGCATCAATTTGTGTCTACATGTACAATATGGGTGTGTGAGAGGTGTTTGTACACAGAGCCCAGTGAACAGAGCCAGATATTGGGGAGAGAGATGCTGAAGGCCAGTCAGGACTGGTGGGGTCAAAGGTCCATATCCTCAGCACTCCAGTAAAACCCTAAAATAGCTCACTACTGGATTCTTCTTTCTTTCCTGTTTCTTATGATTCACACCTGAGTAAGAGAAGATCCAACCATCCATCAATTAGAATTTATTTTATATTAGCTATATTAATGCCTGTTCTAGTCTCACAGGAATTGATTGATAATTTCACAGAATATCAGCGATCGCAAGCTAATACACGTTTTGTCAAATTAACCAAATATTTCTTCACAGATTGCTAGCTTGCGTGTGTGAAAAAAATGATATGGTACTTCTACATAGCCCTGGCTCCATAAATAGGAACATAAACATAGTGGCAAACACCGAACAAAACAACAATATTCCAGCCTTCGCAATGCGTTTCCAATGTGTGGGGCGGAGCTTCTGAGGGTGCACCCTATGACATTGAAAGGAGAGGTGTTTCGGTGTTGATTTTAGTTCAAAGTTGGCAAGCATTCGAGAATGATTACCGTAACCCTACATTTTAATAGAGCTTTAAAAAATGTATATAAAAAAACTATACCATACTATAATGAAATTCTAAAAGCATATACATGTATATTTCACTGTTTGGATGTAGGTATGTACTGAAAACCTGTGTGTTTTTGTGTTTCAGTGTCGCTACAGTGTGTGTATTATGCATGTGTTTATATCATACAGAACCACAAGCAAAACATCTTGCTTTGTGTTCATGCACACACTAATGTACAATATATTGTAGGTGCGTAATTTAACTCCTTATGGGGTTTTTATAGTAGCTTGGTACCAAAACATGGTTAAGTGGCAGTTTGACTTTCAGTAAATCATTCTACTTGATTGCTTTGTGCTAAACACTGTACAAGAGCATTGAGTGACGCAACAGGAAAACTGACATGCTGTAAATTCTGAGATCCACATAGGTGAGCAATAACAACAGCGGGGCTTCTGTTTTTTCTGCTTAGTGGATTCTACCTACTGTAGGAGTAATCTGTGGAGGTCAGTGGCAGTTTTCTTTGGGTTCCACTGCTGTTGGAAACCCAGCGAACAATGGAGTTTTCCCACTTCAATATAAATGATTACTTTTTCATTTCAAATTACATTTTGTATTATGATTGTAGCGTTTTCAGTTATAGTATGTAGCTATAGTAGATTTTTCATTGTGGTGAATGAAGTGACAGTCAATAGCAAAGTTATTTCTGTCGCAGTGTGCTGACAGGGTTTTTATTTCCATTCAGGCAGGTTACAGGGTACACGACGACAGTAAACAGGCAGGTAACACAGCAACAGAAAAACAACGGACCAACAGAGACAAGGACAAACACACGGGCTTAAATACAGGAAGACAACACAGACGATTGGACAGGGA
>JAODUG010020260.1:0-21715 GCA_027564795.1 Aphredoderus sayanus
AGCAATTGTTACAACCATACCATAGTTTGGCCCGGTCTGACTGTCTAATGGCACCACATCGCCGTGACAGAGACAGCGTTTAGATGCAGCCGGCTGGCCCGGTCGCGGATCGTACATTAAAAAGATTAAACTGAAACCGAAAAATGATTTTACCACCCGCCGTTTCGGCCTTGAATGGACCGGCCGTTCGGGATATCTCTCGAACCTTTTGACAGTCAGTCCGTCGCTGTTCAGAGCCAGTGAGCAACGGACAGAATATAAAGTGCGTTAACGCGCGATAAAATAATTGTCGCCGTTAATTCATGAATGCGTTAACGCAATAATAACGCATTAACGTGCCCAGCTCTAATATATATATATATATATATATATATATATACTTTTTTTATTAAACTTGCTGGTATTCTGTGCCAGACCTTTTATATCTTCCTTTTGTTCACGCTTCCTGACAAAGTGTATTACATCTTTAGGGTTGGCCACTTGGTCTACAAACTTCTGACTGAAGCGAGCCATGTTAAAAGCTTCAAAACCGCCACTGTAGTCCACCTGGGAAGGGAGACACCCCTTAACTTTAACAATCCTTTCACAAATGTGTGTCTGTGGCTGCATGTGTATAGAGATCCATCTTACTCTGAGACGGATAAGAGGTTTCTCAGGGGTGAGTGGACACCCCATTCTTTCTCTTTCAGCCTCCTCTAGCATTTCAACCACCTAACACAAAAACAAGTGACAAATATGATGTTGAATTGACTCATAATAAAGGTGTATGTGCATATGGGGATGTGTTTTACCTTGGCATAGCAAAAGTCCTCCACTTTCTTAGTGACGTGAGGTGTGTCTATGGTGAATAGGTCCTGGTGATCGGCCAATGCCACATCTTGAATGAAGAACTGGCGCACTGTCTTTAGGGGGATTTTTTGCAGGTTCATCTTTTTGCCCTTCACCCTTAGAAGACCTATATGCCTGAATTCACACAGACAGGTGGATGAGCATGAAAAACTCTTAATGCTGGGTTATTGTATTAAATCCTTATCATGCATAAGTATACACCCTTTCAGAATAATTTTAATTTCCATTGCCTTAAAATGTGTAAACCCAAATAGATTTTGTTTTGTTTTGTCCCCCATCATACAATATAGGATAAATGTACATATTTGTGAGTGTGTGTGCACTTGTACTTCTTTGCAGCCTCTCCAGGGGACAAGGAAGTGGCTACAGAGCTGCCAGGCTGTGTGACATAGAACAGCTGTTGTTCGTTCCTGGTGGGCGTGATTAAACACTCGTGTTCATGTCCCCACACAACCAGGTCCAGAAAGTCATCCAGAAATTGCTCTGGGATATAGTTGGTGGGACCATGCTTACTCCTGAAACATACATAGTTCATCATCAATAATCACAAGAATTGTAGAATTGTAGATATGAAACAATAAAAATACATTTAATGCTTTGGAACTTGGTTTGCGTGTCAGTATTATTGAATACATATTCTAAACAGCTGACTGCTGTCAGTCATTTTGAGATTACCCATGTCTGTAATGGGGTGACAGTATTCACAAAAAGCAATGTTTTATAATGTACCATTTATCATTTTGTGTAAATGATTTGTATTTGTAAACAAATTCCACTAGGGGGCAGCACTGCAAAGGCAGTTTGCTGATTAAGTTGTTAATTAAGTTGATTTGGTCTAAGTGGCCACATTTATGTATTTATGATTGTCAATTGCATTTCTAACATCCACATCACAACTCTAGTAAGTGTCCTTGTGAAACCATATGTATCTGGTTTCAGAGACATACATGAGAATCTGATACAGGCTAACCCTGTGCTATACAGGGTTAAAAATAAAGTACAACACATATTATTTGTATTATTACAATTACTGTAGAAGACAAAGAATACATGTAAATTTACCTCTATCTTCCACAATTGCTCTTAACAAATAGACTAGTATAACAAGTATACATATATCAGATGCAACTACCAGTACATGGCTTTCATCAAATCCAGGTAACCAAATCCAGGTATAGCACACGTACCTGTTCTGGTGAATTGTAAAGAGGTTGAACCATTGATCTTGGTCTTCTTTAGGCCTGAGCATGGTTACCTGGTTGTTGACGAACATCCTGTACAGACGTTCATCGGGGATAGATCCTTCAAAACCACACACAGTAGTTTGAGCTTATATAGGCCAGTTTTAATTACACTAGCACAACCAATCACCCACAAAAAAAAATGTCAACATCACCCTGCCAAACCACATACTCACCAAGGCCATACAGGGCCAGCTTGGTATTTCCTTTTTGCATAAGTACTGGACTAATCTCTATTCTCTCCACAGACTGGGAGCGACCAAAGTGATTGACCAGGCCACAAGAACTCAGCAAATCTAATGCACATAGACCTTCAGACTAGAGAAACAAAAACAGCATGGTGGACAAGAGAAACAGACAAACATATTGGCAATAAACAAACATTCATTGTCATTGGATAAAGTGTTAAATTGGAGCTAACAGAGTAGAATACTCACCCCAGTTGGATCATCATGGTTACCATGAACGCTAAACACAGGAATAGAGATATTGAGGTTTTCATCCTGATAGTTCACCCAGGGAAACCTGAAGAAACACAAATTCAAACATAATTCAAACATAATTCATTCAAGAAAATAGTCACACCATTAGTAAGTAAGTATGTCATGTTTATTTAGTAAGTAACAGTAAGTAAATGTAAGTAATGTTTATTAAGTAAGTAATACTAAGTAAAAGTAAGTAATGTTTATTTATATAGCACCTTTCGCAGACAGGGAGTCACAAAGTGCTTTAAAGTAAATATATAAATAAAGCAAAAAACAAGCTGACAAGAAGAAATGAGAACAGAAATTTACATATTTCTAGAACATACTGACATGGTCCTAAATGCCATATAGAGCTCCCATTTATTTTAATGTTTTAACAGTACAATTACCTTACTTGTGATATTGCTGATAGGAGGGTTGAATCATGGATATGATCTAAGCACATGCTGGACAACCAAACCAGTTGACAATGTCAGGTATATAGAGGTGAAAAGACTCACATGCTGGTACTGAAGTTGACAGCCTGGTCACTGAGTATGTTGAAAAGGATGGGCGAATCTCCCATGCAGTATTTTCGGAGCATGGTGATGCAGTTGTGGAGGCATCTGCGTGATGGCTTGTTCTCGTGGAACAGGTCACCTCCCAGAAGGATAAAATCTACCTACGGAAAGAAAAGCGTTTAAGATAGATAAGGGTTTTAAGATTAAGTTAAACAGAAGATATGTTTGACTTATCCATCTACCAAGCGCACAGGCAGCACTGCAGCCAGGAATGACTACCTGATTCGTCTTGGCACACTGTAGGATCTCATCCATTGTACGGTAGGTGTCATCCCCGCGGATAGCATCCTTCTCGAGGTAACCGAGGTGAATATCAGTAGCTATCAGGATCTTAAAAGTGTCCTCGTCATCCCTGTAAACATAAAACATAACATACAGTAATGCAAAACAGAACTGGAACAACGTTGAGGTAGTTAAAACCAAATGGTATACGAGATTAAAATAAAACCATTAAGATCAAAGTCATAGTCAATAAATATCACAGTATGCACAAAAAAACAATTACATGACAATAGCAGACTTACAGGGTGTTCTCTGAGGACATAGCTGTAAGTTTAGTGAGAGGTCCCCTGCAAAACAAAGCAGTGAGTTTCGACTACTGTAGCTGGAAAGTATGCTAAAAAAGTAGCATGTCTCGGTTAAATTCGTATGGTACAGTAGCCATTTAAAGTAAATCATTACTTGGTATTAATTAACAACATATCAACTGTAGTGTTGTGGATATTGTACAACAGACAAGACTATGTTACCCACCTATGCAAAGACCAAGTCCATGCACACACTTGCAAAGAGTTGCCGCGAGTCTTCTGAACTTTGTCACTGCCTCTATCACACTTCCTGTGCTGGTTTGTAGTTTAATACCCTTAGCATCACTGTTTCTGCTAGCGCCTACGTTTGTTTTATAAACTACATTTCCGCTAAACGACTTTAGTGCATTTGTTTAGTTTCACTATACAGCCCGATAGGACGGTATTTCATTTTACAATGCAAAGCGACAGCTGCACGTGATGAAAGGGACGAACCGAGATTAACGCAATCATACCATTTAGAAGCTCCTGTTTTAGCGTAGCACTATTACTGTGTGCACGCAAGTGTTGGCACCGGGTTAATGCTGATTTTCTCACCGATATTGTAGGTATTTAATGCAGTAATTCATGTAATATTTCATATGAGCGAACTATCTGCAGTTCAATTGAAACGCTGTCAAAGGCATACGCACAGGGCAAGGTATTGTAGCAAGAAGCAAGCAATATTAACTTGTATACAGTAGTAAACTGAATTTGAAATTTAGTAGGATGATGAAAATGAGCAGCCTTGACAATTGTTTAATCTGCACAGGGCATACAATGTTGGTCTGAATGCATTTGTTTATAGGAATAATTTGACAATGAGAGATCTAAACCTTTCAATGTAAACATTTCATATGCACTGCACAGGAAGAAGGTTCCACTTTTCCAAGAGGCTGTCGTACATTATGTCACTGCCGTCTTATAAAGACTATCCAGCATTTCGTCCCTTTATCAACACAGAAATCCACCATAAACCCAAAACACATATGTACTGCCCATCTCGACTGTCATCAGCCAAAACGGTCTTTCCAGAGAGCAACAGTGCAGGTGAGCCTGTGTGCTGAATCTTGTTTCTACACACACACGCACACATTTTACATCTACAGTAGGTATTGGGGCATATCAGAGCTCCATGGCAACCATGAGCAACTTGACACCATGGCCTGAATAGCTGACGTGAACTCTATTCCTTTAACTCTCTCCTTCCTTCTAAGATCACACATCATACCCATTCTTCTAAATAGTTCTGCGGTGATAGTCACCGTACAACTGTGCCGTCAGTGTTTTCTGTCAGCATATGTAACCGGGCCAACAAGAGCCTAGCTTTCATCTAGTGTGGCATTTCTTTACAGATTTGCTCTTGTTTCGTAACTATTTACATTTTCTAATGTGTATGTATCTGTATATCAATACACAGAAATCTTATCTGCCCTGAGGAACCTCCAGGAAAAGATCAGCAGGTTGGAATTGGAGAAGGAACGGGCAGAGCTAAGTGTTCACGTGGTGGGGACACAACTGCAGAGTGAGAGAGCCGCACTGAGGCTCTCAGACACATCCACCCGCAGGGACAGTGGCAGAGAGACTAATGGCCAGCCCAACTGCAACCAAGGTGATGCTCAGATACAGTGTAGTGGAGAAGCAGACAAACCGTAATATATTAGATCTACACTCCTTGTTTGACTGTTAACATTTTCCACCACTGACTTTCTCCCTTCTTACTTTGCCCTCCACAGTGTTGATCACCCAGCTAGCTGCCGCCGAATCTCGCTGCGTACAGCTGGAGAGGCAGCTGGACCACATGAGAAGGATGGTGCGCCACGCCAAGGCAGACAGGACCAGCTTGCTCAAACAGCATGTTAGCTCAGATAAATCTGCCATGTCGGCTGCGCTGTTGTATCTCTAGCTCTGCCGCTCAAAAGTGCATTAGCGACAACGTTGACAAATAAATGAATTCGGTGTGTTATTTCTTTTCACGAATGTTTCGCCCAACCGTCAGGAGTCCGTGACGGCCAAGTCAACAGCACAAGGGCTGGACTCTGCCTGTGAAAACGCCCAGCTGGAGAAGCTGGAGAGGCTGGAACAGGAGTACCGGAAGTTGACGCGCACACAGAACAATGCTGAGGTACATGCACCTTAACCCTTGTGATGCCCTTACAATATTGTCTTGAACCACCAGATGGCGCCATCGGATTGTGTATTATTGTATGATTCTTTTTATTTTCATTGATGTGTGTGTGTGTGTGTGTGTGTGTGTGTGTGTGTGTGTGTATGTATTTATTTATTTTTTTATTTTTTATTTATTAAGTATTTCTTTATGAATGTGTTAGTTTCTTCGTGCCTTATACCCCTCCTGTTGTCTTCGGATTTCAAACTCACACCTTGTTGTACCAGCAGTGCACTTCATGTGTGTGTAGAATTAGGTATAGCGCCTTCTATCTGCCACAAAGAGCTAGTGATTTGGGTTAGTTTGACCTGAAGGACAACAGGAGGGTTAAAGTGGTTTTAACTATCCCTGTGAGAACATCCTGATCTGGCACAGTCTACACTCAGTGCTATGCTAGTCAGTCTGGATGTACTGTAGAGAACAACCTGATGATGGCGATGTATTTGATGTGTATTTCTGTGTCAGAGGAAGATGCATGAGTTGGAGATGAAGCTTCAGGAAGAGGAGCACCAAAGGAAATTGGTCCAGGACAAAGCCAATTCGGTACACTCACACACTTTAGTAATTTGTTTTTAGTCAAGGATTCAAATGCTGTAATATAGGTGATATGTCTAATCTACTTTTCTGCTTGGTATAGTTACAGACAGGTTTGGAGGCCAACAGAATACTGCTTCAATCAGTATCGCCCCACCCAACCAAGAGGCGGTCGAAAGAGAAGACGTCCTATTCAAAAGTAAGTAAAGTCCCACTCTTTAGTGATGTTGCATTTTACCAGTAAAGTACTTGAGTCAATAAATGTCAGAGCAATCTATAATAATAATAATAATAATAATAATAATAATAATAATAATAATAATAATAATAATAATAATAATACAAAAATCTAATATTTGTATAACACTTTTCATAAAAGAATAGCAGCTCAATGTGCTTTACAAAGCGGGATTACATTCCCAAAAGAGAGTACAGAAATTCTAAACAGGTAATATGAAATTGTTAAATAGCTGAAAGGTGTATGTGTAAGATGTGTATGTGCAGTTTCATTTTCAACTGAACCTTTTTTTCTTCCTTCTAGAAATGTTCCCAGCAGCCATCTCACACACAACCACACTACCGACTGAGCCTCGGAGATGTTCCATTCGTTGCCGGAACGGTATGGATACACATAGAAATTGTGTGTTGTTTTCTTTTGGTGCTGTGAATGAATCTGCCAGAGGGGGGCAGAGCTGAGTAAGATGTAGCTTTGTTTGTCCCGTAGTCGGTGGGCGGTAGCCACTCGGTCAGAGCCAACGTCCAGTCCGTGCTGTCGCTCCTAAAGCAGCATCAGCCCCAGCTGTGCAACAGCCGGGTCCTCTCCCAGACAGCCGAACGCAGGCACTCGGGCAGTAGCTCAGGTTCCTCCTCCTCCTCCTCCTCCGCCAGTGGGGAGGAGCTGGTGGAGCTAGTTCAGGCACTACAGGAGGAGCTCCGACTCATGAGCCTGTGAGTGGGCCGCAGAGCTCTAGTGACATTTGAAGACAAACGTGTGAACTGTAAGTTGCTATGGATAAATGCGTGCGTTGCAGGGAGCAGGGTGAGCTGCTGAAGCAGGTGGAGGCCAGTGTGTGCGAAGGTGAGAGGAGAGCCCTTCAGAGAGAACAAGAGAGGCTGCTGCTGAAAATGGAGCGTAAAGGAGAGCAGATTAGCACGCTGTACAAGCACAACACACAGGTACGCACGTGCACGCTCACGGTGTATGCGCCAAGCATTACGGCCCGCCCCTCCCTCCTTATCATTCTCTCCCCAGATGAAGAAGTTGCGTATGGAAGCCGCTGGTAAACGCAGGCAAAGAGAGGCAGCCAAGATGACCTCCATTGGAACCACTAGGGGTCGCTCCGCCGACACAGTCAAGCCTGGGGAGCGCAGCAAAATGAATCTAATGCTGTTGAAGGATATGAAGGCTTTGCAGACGTCTTTACAGAGCTGTCAGTGAGCCTACAGAAAGGCAAATGTATGTAATATGGTGCTACCTAATTTTTCACTGCTGGTTTAACAGGGTTGCAGAGGCAGTGCAAACACCTATATGGACATGATTGACCTCAACACAACCACCAATCAGTGGCTGTAAACGACACAGACCAACCTTGCTTGACTGACTGTTTCATACTTGAATTACATATTCCTCTTCGTACCTGGTGGGGAAATAAGGCGTCAATCATTTGCCTACATCAACTTGTGTTGCATGTTTTGCCTCACCCTATGTTTGGACCATCTCTTTTTAACCCAACTGTCACAGTTCACTGCCAAGTTATTTTGTGCTGACCCTTGCTTCCTTTTCTTGATGCAGTCTTATCATTACTTGTGAATAACAATGTCAGTAATAAAGTGGCTTTTCATCATTTTAAGAATAATGTAACAAAACCGAAGACTACAGACTATTTGTCTGTTTATTTGTTATGTTTACCCACTGTACAGTAAATACAGTAAATGAATAGTAATTATTAATGTTTTTTAAAGAACGTTGTCTCCTGATGTTATACTCCCGTTTCAACATTTCACAGTACAACCAGTAGAGGGCGACAACGCCAATTACTCGGGCTGTCATAACTATCTGCAATACCATGTGTTCCAACATTTAATACATGTATGCTGTCTGGTTATTCACTTCATAGCTGCTATAAGACTGTTCGATCTTGTTAAGCAGCCTATTGACATTAGATAATTTCTGAGTTTAGTATATCAACGGTGTAGCCTATATGTTTTGTTTAATTCTGTTGTGTGCTTTGTTTATAAAATAACAACTATGCATAGATCGGGGTTTACACTGATACAAAATGCACCATGCAACGCCATACAACGCCTGTAATTGATTTGAAATGAGATTTTTCAGATTTATCATTCAATGGTTTGATATTTAAAAAAAACATTGAATCTGGCATTTTTGTTTGCTGCAGTATAAAATAAAATTATATTTGACATAATTTATGGATTTTTAAATATATTATTGTCTTATTGACAAATAGCAATAACGTTTCACCATGTGCCTAGTAAACATTGTGTTTTGCATGTTTGTGTAGGTTATGTCATTGTCACAGAACACATTTGGTATTCTGTCTAGTAAATCGTCCATTACCACTACAGCAAATCTTTCGTTTCAACGCACTGGAGGACTGGGCAGACCTGATCTAACAACAAACTCGTGGCGCTTCAGTCTGCACATTTGTGGATTGTATTATTGTAGCCTAATCTATATGTTTCTATTTATTGGGATATGGACAGCCCGGGATTTATACAACGACTGAGCATGTCTGGGGTAGGCCTGTATAGACTTTAGAAGTAATGAAATGGCGACCAAAGAAAACAAAATGTTATGATAATATTGTGTAGCTTTAGATCGTGGTTGAAATGGTAAGACCTTTAGCGAAATGTTTGATTGTTATTCTCATTTCGATAGTAACTACGTTTTAACGTACCCTACAAAACTAGTCTTCTAATAACGCGCTTTGTGTTTTCAGTATGGATTTATCAACTCTTGTTTGAAATCAATGATAGTTGAAAAGTTTGGTGAAGATACATGGAAAAAGCTCAGGTACGAAAAAATTACCAATTTCACTTTTATTGAGCGACAGAGTTAACCTATAGCGGATAGCCTATACTGCTTTTGTAAAATATGTTAATGTTTTTGTTGTTAATAATTTAGGCTGATATCACACCATCGTCAGAGCATAATTTACTGTTATGAAATAGTAAAAAAAACTGTTTTTGTAAAATATGTTAATGTTGTTAATAATTTAGGCCAATGTCACACCTTCGTCAGAGCATAATTTACCAGCACCCTATTTATAGGTCTAATCATCATTATCATTAACGACATTATATGCTAATAATGTATTGGGCCACACAGGGATGCAGCAGGAGTTCAAGATTCGTTCTTGACTTATGAGGTCTATAAAGATGAAATCACCATGCACCTAGTGACAGAAGCCTGCAGGCTACTGGGTAAATAAAGCTGGCCTACAAAATATGTTTCACAACTGATTGAATAGATTACATTCATATATATGTGACCATTGAACTTTTTCACTTTTGTTATAGACGTGACTCCAGAGGTTGTCTTGAGGCAGTTTGGAGAATATTTTTTTGACTTCTGTAAGCAATCTGGTTATGACCACATGCTGCGCACTCTAGGAGGCAACTTGTTTGAGTTTATTGAAAATCTGGATGCACTTCACAGCTACCTTTCTCTTTCCTACAAGGTGCGGTATCTTTTCCGTAGTTTTGAGTCTGTTGAGACTGTTTTGGTTTTGCTGTAATATTAATATGTATTGCAGGAAATTAACGCACCATCATTTCGAGTGGAGAGAAATCGTGACGGGACCATGTTTCTCCATTATTATTCAGACCGCAGCGGCCTGTGTCACATTGTTCCTGGTAATTAATGAAACATCACGACTGTAATATTTTATTTCATTTAATGTTGTCACTTTGCCTTCATTCATTTAGGCCAATAATCTCTTTTGAGTCAAATCCAATAGCCTATAATATGTGTGTTTGCCTTATATTATTCGCAGGCATCATTGGTGCAGTTGCTAAAGATTTCTTCAACAATGAGGTAACAATAGAAATCGTCAACCAATTAGAGGAGCTTGAGAGAACTGGGAAAAAAGAGCATGTGGTTTTCCTAGTAACCCAATGTCCAGCAGCAGCTGTCTCCACTTACATTAACAGAAGCAATGGTCTGTCTTCGCAAAGACACAGCCTAATAGCTGGTAGTAAGCAAGTAAGTCTAACCATGCTATTTGTACTTCATGGCTATGCGTGTTTAAACTTAAACTAAATGTTATTATAATCGTCATCAAGTCAGAGAAACCAGTTTAAAAATATAAATTACAGTTAAATGTAAATAATAATTTGCAATGTATTTTCTAGGAAACTTCAAAGAATGCACCATTTGTGTAATTAGTAGTTTGACCATGCTGAATGTATTGTTCTCAGTCATTGTGTTTTCAGCTTCCCATTCAGAAGAGAGCTGTTGCCAACTTTCCAATCTATAGGAGTCACTGGGAAACTATCAGAGGGCTGGTTCACCTGGGGAAAGGTATGGTGCACATATATAGAGACTGGACCAATCATCTCCTTTACTGTAGCAGTCTTTGAGCTACAGTACCACCCCCTATGTGCCACACTTAAGGATAATACACTATCTCATTATACAGGCAAACTGCTGAGAGGCTTTGAGCCAGTCTATCCTGAGAACCTGAACATCGACTTGAAGACCTTCTGCAATGTGTTTCCCTTTCATATAGTCTTTGATGAACAGGTACAGTACGCCAAACAGAGCTGGAGGAAGACATAGCGGAGTCTAATGTTTACAACAGTAGAATGATGCATGAGCATTATTTAGTCCCGTACATTTAGTGCTGTGTGTTGTACATTCATTGGGGTGTGACGCTCAGTGTCTCCATGACAGCTAATGGTGCTCCAGGCTGGGGTCAACCTCCAGAAAATTGTTCCTGGACTCCAAACAATGGGCATCCGTCTTGACCAGTACTTCAGCATTATACACCCTGAGGTCACCTTCACCATCTCAAGCATTAGGAAATTCATCAACAGCCATTTTGTCCTGCGGACATGCAGAGATATGATGCCTGAGGCGTGGAGGGAGAGGCCAATGTTAGAACTCAGAGGTATTAATAATAATAATAATTTAATTGACGACGCCTTTTAAGATACTCAGGGACATCTTAAATTGTAAATACACAAGTATAAAGACATAAGTAAGTGAGGTTACATTATTGATATTCTAACAGTCATGGTTGAATTACCGAATTATCAAACTTCGCAGATTGAAGTTAGAAATCTTTAGTTTAAATCTGATTATAGTTTAAAGAAAGAAAAAACATAAAGAAGATGAGTTTGCACTCATGTCTTAATATGGCAGGAGTGTCAGAGACATGTCAGTCAAGTAGGGTACAGTATGGTAGCCTCGCAAGATCAGGATGGTCTCGTGAGGTTTGCTACGAGAATCAGTCTGAAGAGGGGCAATCCTTTCAATTCTGTCCTGTATATCGTGTGACCAATCAGCGTCGTACTGGTAGCTATGGGTGTGGTTTAGGTGTGACGACAGCAAAAACTACTCAAACACAACAATGGTGGTTCCCGCAGATGGTTCATCCAATCACCTGCCAAGTAAAATGTTAAAGCGCGGTTTCATTGGACGATTCCCCAGATGGTTGCGTGCATATAACTATGTTCTGTGAGTGTAACAAACATCTGGCATGTCAGGTTAACAGTACAGTACATTAAATAAGGCAAAAGCTCAAAACACTTGATCTCATCCTCTTTCTGTACGTTGTGTACCCAGGCCAGATGATCTGGATGGCCTCTCTGAGCTGCATGCTCTATCAAGCATCGCCTCTTCTGAGAAGCCTTCAAGAGCTGGAGGAGAGACACATGCACATTTCTGATATTGCCCCCCACGATGTCACACGAGATCTTATCCTGCTTAACCAGCAGCGATTGGCAGAGATGGAACTGTCCAATCAGCTGGAGAAAAAGAAGGAAGAGCTCTGCCTGCTATCACAGCACTTGGAGGAGGAGCGGAAGAAGACGGAGAATCTGCTGTATGCCATGCTGCCCAGACATGTAGCCAACCAACTGAAAGAGGGCAAGACCGTAGAAGCAGGTGGAAAGAACACACTCATGCACAGATACAGTAGATGCTTACTATACTGTACATGCAGGAGACTTTTTCTTATATCCAGCCTTGAGAATAACAACACTGTGTTTGTTTGCCTGTCTGTCTGTGTGTGTGTCTCTCTGTGTTACGTGTGTGAACAGGAGATTTTAAGGAGTGTACCATACTTTTCAGCGATGTGGTCACATTCACTAATATTTGCTCCCAGTGTGAGCCCATCGACATCGTCTTCATGCTCAATTCCATGTATCTTCGTTTCGACCGACTTACAACTGTACACAACGTATACAAGGTAGAAAACGTTTGGGAACAAGTAAACTACAATCTATAATTTTTCAATTGTTTGGTGACAACTACAGTTAAATACAGTAAGTAAGTAAACTAAGTAAATCAATGGTACCAAACAGCACTTGGGCAAATTAATGAATCGTACTTGTATCCTTTCTTTCAGACCAACCACAGCTGCAGTGTTGTATACTGCTGATGTTTATCTTCAGAGAATGTCAGAACTAGAGAGCAGATTATAAAAACTTTCGTCAGAATATCAAACAGAATTTAATGAATGGCAGTAGCATGATTAATTGTTATTGTATAATCTCATCCAGCAATGAAAAGCACAAAACTATATTTCTATAAAAATCGTTTTGCTTTAATTAAATTGCTATCTATATATCTCATAATATGTTGTCAAACGTAGCATTATTTCAACGACAGATTCAGTACAGAGAAAATGAACAGTTGCCTGCACTTCAACGACATCACAAATGGCATAATCACATTTCAGACCAAAGTTGGTCTATAGTTCACACATCTTGTTCCTACAGTGCATAGTCTGGACTGCAGTTGTTGGTGTGTCCCTGTCAGCTAATGTATATATGCAAATATATGGGAAACTACTGTACATAATTATTTTGAAAAACAAGAAGACACACAACTATACTTTCAGTTTACAGTTTTAAAAAGGGGATTCATCACATTTTCACACATTTTAACTGTATTATAATCCCAGTGTTTCTCTTTACTGAAGCGAATGGTGAATTAATGCTATACACAACTGGTTATGAAGAAGTTATTAGTATGGGTTTGATTATAAGTTACAAACTAATCCTTTAAGCCAGGCTGTTTCTGATAGGTTGAGACAATAGGTGATGCCTACATGGTGGTTGGTGGGGTTCCCATCCCTGTTTCCAGCCATGCTGAGAGGGTGGCCAACTTCGCCCTGGGTATGATCTTGGCTGCCAGGGAGGTCATTAACCCCATCACTGGTGGGCCCATCCAGGTACGAGCAGTACCACTGCATCCCCGAGCTGTACTGAAGTCTTTTCTTTGATTCTAATAAGTAATTGAATTAATTATTTTAGATAAATGCATATTCTGTTCTGTTATATTATATGACGTCATACAACATGATTTTGTAAACTTTTTAACTTGAAAGAATACACAACCAGCAGATATGTTGTTTACAGTATATTTGCAGACATGTTAAGAGTTATGTTACTTATATGATTATGTTATATGCAACACCAGAATGAGGAATGTTTATGGCGGTAAGGAGGCTCCCTATGGCATTGAAAGGGAGTGGTGTTTTTGTTTTGATTGAGTTCAAATATCAACAAGCTCTCTCTGGACTGACTTGCCATACCTTTAACAACAGTTGAGTATCCCTTAAAGTTACCTTTCTTTCCTAGATTCGTGTGGGTCTCCACAGTGGTCCTGTCCTGGCAGGTGTAGTTGGAGAGAAGATGCCTCGCTACTGCTTGTTTGGAGACACTGTCAACACTGCCTCTCGCATGGAGAGTCACGGCCTGCCAAACAAGATCCATCTGAGCCCCAGTGTCTGCCGGTGGGCATGCGGCAGACACAGTCGTACACATGGCAATATGCAACACGACCTGTCTCCGCAGTGCTGTATATTAGATTACATGTTCTACTCTTGATTAAAACCTCTTTGTTTCCACTCCTCTCTCGCTCTCTCCCAGGGCTCTGAAGAACAAAGGCTTTGTCATTCATAAGCGAGGGGAGATTGACGTGAAGGGAAAGGGGAGGATGACCACTTACTTCCTAGTGAAGAACCTGCGAGTGAGCGAGCAGCAGATTATGGGGCATGCTGTCCCTGAGCCAAGCTCTGGGCAGCTGCATAGCCAGCTCTGCTGCCAGTCAAGTCCCCATAGGCCTGGGGGACCAGGTGGTTTATGCCTTCTAATTATAAAACACTTCGATTTGAAGAAATACTGTATTACTATCAATTGGTCAATCAAGCTAATAGAGATTATAAATATATAAACATTTAAAAAAAAATCACTTTATTGCTTTTATCATGCTTGCTCTCATCCAGGTGTCAACTACAAATGACAACTACATCTCTCACTCTACAGTATCTCTCTCTCCCTTGTTTACCCTCCTGTTTTGGGCCAGCAGATAGCCCACCTGATTGTGTCTGATTGTGTAGTTCTATCTAGTGTCAGTGCAGTGTGTATTTATTACCTATTATTTCTTTATGTACAGTATTTGTGTTGTTTTTTGCGTGCCTTTTAACCCTCCTGTTGTTCTCGGGTTTCAAACTTGTTGTGCCAGCAGTGGCGACTTCTGCTGGCACAACAAGGTAGTGCATTGGGTCAGTTTGACCCGGAGGACAACAGGCGGGCTCATCTATCTCAAAGTCCCTTTTCCTCCAATCACGCCTCTGTACATGTTCTCCCACTTCTGCTGTAGCAGTCCAGAGGCAGCAGGGGGGTGACCTTGTCCCAGCGCCGATGAAATATGCCGACATCCTGAGTGAGAACCCAGCTTTGCCCTGTGTCTCTGGTTCTAATCCCTGCCTGGCTATCATGCCCCGAGACTCAGAGAGCTACGGAAGCTTGCATACCGGTGATCGGTCCGAAGACGGAGATTCCAGACAGTTGGAGGGCATCGACGGTAGACATCTTGGTCGATCGGGTAACAATGGCACAGAGCAACAGCTGGATACATTAGATGATGGAAGACAAGGTAAGAGGAGGCAACGGCAGTTGACTGGTGCCTGTGTTAAATTTCATACTGGCACAAATCAGAATGAGCATATCCAAACCAGATTATGTGTGGTCTTGTGAGCTGGAAGGAGACCTGAATGCTGTAGCTGTTTTCTTGGAATGCTACTACTGCGTCCGCATCCATGGCCAATAACGTATAGATAGCTATTATCTACACACCTGATCCATAACACTGTGTATGGCTGGCTTTTATACTGTGTAGAGTGTAGGAGGGTCTAGTGGTCTGGGTGTTGGACTCCCAGTCGGAAGGTTGTGGGTTCAAGCCGTGGAGTTGCTGGACTACCTGCAAGCATCCTTGGGCAAGATGTCTAAACCGATTGCTCCCAGTGGTAAGGTGCTCCTTGCATGGCTTGCACCGCTATCGGTTTGTGAATGTCCTACTACTGTACTACGTGTAAGTCGCTTTGGATGAAAGCGTCTGCCAAATGCTGTAAATGTAAATGTACACATCCATGATCCATAGCAATGTATGGACAGCTCTTATCTTCTGCAAATCCATGGTCCATAACACTATATGGACGGTATTATCAACTACAAATCCATGATCCATAACACTATGGACAGTTATTTTAAACTGCACATCTATGATCCATAATGCTGTATGGCCTGTATTATCTATTGCACACCTATGGTCCAAAACACCGTATGGACAGCTACTAAGGGGATGAGTTGCTATTCCAGGTAGAGTTGATATTACATTCGGAGCATGTTTTAAATTTAAAAAGTACATTTATCACATACCATATAACAGGTTAATTAATACATATTAGGATCATGTGATGATCTTCTGTATCTATATTGTTTTAGTTAATAATAAATATTATTATTTAAGTTACAATTGATAATTTAACATCGGTTTGAGTAATCCTTTTCTGTTGGTCAATAATCAAACAACCTGACATATACAGTGGTGCCCAGGCCATAATGGAGAAACTATTACAATTAAGAATATTTGTAACATGTCTTGTAAAATAAACATTTAGAAATATGTTCCAATTGACACATTTATACCTGCTGTTGTTGACATTATGGTAAAATACTAAGCTAACATATAATCAAATGAATAACAGGGAGAATAAAATAAAAAAATCTTGACCATGAACATGATTTGTTTTGTTTTAACTGACAATAATTGCTGTTGCTGTAACAACAAGTCCATGAGAATATGACAGCAGTGATTTCAACACGTGAAGTCACTCATGAAACACTTCTTAACTTGAAAAATGCAAATGTGCATGATATACTACAGCATCTCCATTCAAAAATGTATTGTAAAAATGAGAATTTGTATATAACAATGCTAATTTGCTAAGGAGACCTTCCCTAAGAATTTTACCACTATTTGTAAAAGACCTGTCACCTGCGGGTGTATTTATGCCCCGAAATTACACCCCAGGTTAAGAGAGCAGTCCAGACACTTGATCCTCACAGGAGAGGGACCCAGTGTTGACCAGGCCTGGATTACCATGACAGGATGAAACGCATACCTGTAACCAGAGTCAGTGTTTGTTTGGTCAGGTGTGATACAAATCAGTCTCCTAGCTGACACTGAAATGGCCCAATCAACACTGACCCAGATGAGGAGTCTAACTTTTTTCTTGCAGTACGCACAATAAGCCATAGGAGGTCTTGTTTTCTTGCATTTACTGTAGGTACATGGCCACTTCCAACTACTGTTGCTTTTTCCCGTTTCAAGAGTCGGTCTCAGTAATGGACTCCAGTTCACTTGTTTTGTGGTTATCCTGGTGTTTAGTCAGTACTGGCCGGTTGGTGTAGATGTCGTCAACAGGAAGAAGAAATGTGACCGTTTTTACCTTGGCTCTGGAAAGTGAAAACACATGAATGTTTAGATTGCTCACAGTTCACCTTTTAGGAATCTGAATTTCATGGCCTGATTTAGCACATTTCTCACACTTCAAATGTTAAAAAGCATGAATAATGTACTGTACTTTCCTACACAATTTCACAAGCTTCACCAACATATTTTAAAAGTTCAATTACCACTATTTCATAATTTTCAAGGAAATTATTAAACGTAATGTAACTATTTCTATGTATGTGGTGTCAGTCACCTGTTTTTGTCAACATATTCCTGCAGAGAATGTCTGTTGCTAATATGTCCCATGTCAAATCTGTCGGAGTTGTCAAAGACACCTGTCCCATTTCCATGGACCTCGCCCTTTAGCTTCACCCAACCAGATTCGTTTCTCCTTGCCTTGTCAGGCCTGCCCTCTCTGGTCACACCAGACAGGTTGGAAGCCACAGAGTATCTTCGGACAGTCATGACAGCATTCTCTGTAACTTGAAATGTCACGTTAAAACAATAGCCAACTAAAACTTGTTCCTGAAATACATACAGTATTTTATTCAATGGTGGGGAGGCAAAACAGAGCCCTTGTGCGTATTTCCCATCTGTGTATCATAAACATTTGTATAGTAAATCTTATTTTGCGGGCTTTTGGGGCAGGGAAGACAAATTACAGTGCTAGCATCTTATATTATTTATTATAACATAGAAACGTTATGGTAACGTGCTGTACAGTGCAGTTCAAACCTTTGTATTGTCCTTCCAGAGCTGGCGCGGACGCATTTCGTCTCAGGTTAACGTAAGGGTTTTCCACTTTTCCTGTCTGTTGTGCAGACAGGCTCGGTTCTCCTGGCACGACCCCAGCAATGTGCTGCCCCGATCCTCCACGCAGTGCCCGGTTCTCACTCTCCAGTTTCTTGATCTCGTCGCGCATCTCCATAATGACGTGCGCAAGGCTCCGGGTGCTCTCCATGGTGCTGTTGCTGCGTTGCCAGTACCACGGCTTCCCGAACACCGGCGGAGCGTCGTTGAGGAGCACCTCTCTCCGCTGCTGCGGTTTTAACATGCTGCCACTTCTTTCAGGGCCCGTAGATCCTGTCTCCGTTTGTGTGCCTCTCAATCACAGTCCCGATCTTGTTCTATTGAGATTATGTCGCCTTTCACCACTTATACAGCTGAAAGAGCTCAGATGATCGGTCACCAGCGCACAGTGCATGTTTTATTTATTGACTGCCGGGTCCTGTTTCAGGAAAACTAAGCAGGGGTCGGAAATGAAATGTGCACGAGGCCCGGAAACGTGAATAACTGGGCAGCCTCAGGTCCACGCACCCCATTGGCCAAGTGTGGCTGTAAGTTAAATGCTTAGACCTATTATTGTTTCATAACTAAGTTGTATTATTAAGGACACTCAATGCATATATAATGCATATATGTGCCTATTCTAGAATCATATTCTTTTGTTTTTCTTGTTTTTACAAAACAACACCGGTTGGTATAGGTTTATAATCTAGAATGGGCATGTGTGAGTGTGTGTGAGTGTGTGTGTGTGTGTGTGTGTGTGTCTATATGTGTGCAAGCATACTTGCCTTTGTGTGTGTGTGTGGGTGTGTGAATGTGCATGTGTGTGCATGTGTGTGTGTATGTGTGTGTGTGTGTGTGTGTGTGTGTGTGTGCGTGCGTGCCTGCGTGCGTGTGTGTGTGTGTGTGTCTAAGTGTAGCATTATAAATGTTATGGTCTTTTGAATAACCTTTATAGGCAGTTGCTAGATAAAGCCATGGGTCACAGGGTTAGTATGGATGACAGAGAATCTTTAAATAAAACACATTAAATTAAAATGGATGTTTGATAAAAAAAATGGAAGTGAATCCACATCAAATAAAATCAGGGTGCAAAGCACACAAAAGACGTAATTACAGGTAATTGCACTCATATGCATACACTGTGAATGGAGCCTCCAAAGATGGAATACTGGGGCCAGGTGTAGTGATTGAGCTCTCATGGATACACCACTTCGCACCCCATATGTGGGTCACATAGTATTTAGGCAACAAGGTTTGGCATTGGTCAGTTATCAGTAGGTTAGCCGTTTCATAACTAAAGTGACAGAATGTGTCAAAATCACAAGATGCTCCGACATTCACGGAAGCAAGCTTACTGTATCACGACCAGAGGTTTGCTGGCTCACATTTTCCCACTGAATATATATTTATGTGGAAGTGAATCTGTGTAAAGCCAGTATAATGACAGTAAGTAGGCTACCAATGAACATAAATATGCAAAATATGATCTGACCCGATATAGATGCATGATAGCAATGCATCTTAAAATTGCAATTATCTTTACAGCAGTTGCTGGCAGTAACACTAAATTAAGTTTGGTTTAGCTATATTAACCTATTTTATTTTCATTTGAGTTAGGTCTAGTGTGTAGGCCTAGTCTAATGTGTTTAGTAGAAAATGTAAACAGATCTGACTAAGTGTGAAAACCAGCACTGATGCACTGCATGATAACATTGAGACAGGTTGAGGAATCAGGTCCTGGTGAGTGCGACCTGGGCTGAGAGCCCTGAGCAACCTGAGCCCACCACAGTCTGCGTAAAGCCACTGGGAGAGAGACTCCATACCTCAGATTGTAACTTAAATTACTTAGCAGCTGTCTTCACAACAGGCGCTGATTACGTACAGTATACCCAACTCATGAAAAACAATGAGACCTGACTCTCTGGCATACTACATACAGAATTACAGTAGACTATACTGTACACTTTTCACTTTCAAAGACATACACCTGGTCAATTACCAGTTTAACTAGGTAAGGTAGTCTGAATGTGACGTCCACACATATTTGTGAAAACGTGTGCGCCAAGATGAGGCCCCCGTATTTACACAGCTGGCCACTCTTGGATTCCTATGTCTTCTTCTGGGCACCAAAACTGTGTGGCAAGAAATCACCAAATCTTTCCAGACCCTTCCAATGAGATCAACTGAAAGATGGTTACCCGTACCTGAGTGCAGAGTGGCTCACATTTCCTCTCTACTCCCCACCTACTGAGAGGGTGTGTTTCAAAACATACACAGGGCACTGGAGAGGAGGTGGATACACTAGATTGCAATATTGTACCTTTAAGCCAAATATATTACATTACTGTACAATCCCTTTTCAAAAGATCCCTGCAAAACCAAAAGCTACAGTGTATACGCCTGTGACTTCTTATACTGTTGAAATACTAATTGGAAACATGACAAATACAGTACTGTACTATATTTCCAATGAGCCATAACATGGGCAGGGACAGACAGAACAAACCACTACAATGACAAGACCCTAACAGACCCTGCAACATCACACAAATAATCCATAATCAAAATATTAGGGGGTTTGCAGTAATAAACACTTGGGCACATGCTGTACAGTATACTGTAAGAAGACAGAATAGGTAGATTAGATACAGTAATGACCCTTAAATAGATCAGATTGATTTCTCACATGGACATCTATACGTCCATGTGACAGCAGAGGATGGTGTGTGCTGGAGGTTGAGGTCAAGGCAGGTTGCCTCTAAGCCAACTGCTTTTGTGATCAAAGACATGACTTCTTTCATCATTCTGCTTTGAAGTCATTCTCTCAGTGTAAAACAAACCGTGGCATTTACACATTGGCCTCTCTAACAGTGTGGTGTGCAGGTCAAGTGCAAGATACGATTCTGTTACGAATAATTACGATACGGTTTTATGTGTTAAAAGCTGCACTACTGTTTTTCAGACAAACCAGAAAGATAAACTGTTGAGTAATGTGAAGAGCCATATGACCTGATGACCTGTCAATTAGACAACATTTCCCAAAGTTACCAATATAACTGTAGTATAGCATTAGTGGCACATTTAATGCGGTTTGAATAGTCATCTGTATGTGTTATTGTCTTTTAAATGAGCTAAAGGGAATTTTGAATTTCCTCTACTTTGTCTCCTTTGCCAACTTTTCTCATCAGACGTTTCCAGTTCACATGTTCCTCTATTGTAAACGAGAAGGACTCAGCAATTATCTTTAATTACACTGTTGCCTGATATCTCGTGTTGTCAATAGACAGGATATGAGAGATTGCAGAGAACAGCCTACAACTAAGTTTCCTTTCCAAAGGCCATCCCTTACTAATTTTTTCATAGACATTTTTCAGAAGTGCTGTCAAATACAGGTCTGAATACAATACAGTTTAAAGTTAATTGAGATTAGACTGCGAATGTCCACACACACACACACACACATATATACGCACACACACACACACACACACACACACACACTCGCACACACACACACACACACACACACACACA
>JAODUG010020291.1:0-21692 GCA_027564795.1 Aphredoderus sayanus
CACACAAATCATACACAATCAGATGGCGCCGCCGTGTGGCTAAAAACTATATTACGAGTACATTACGAGGGTTAAGGACAAAAGGGGTTTATAATCGATCCCAGCATAAGGTATATACAACAACTAGGGTTTTATACTTACATAAAAATTAAGGTTAATGCATAGTAACAATGTATCTAAGAAATGGAAGCGTTTCTTACGATTCAATGCCTAGAGGGAAATCTTGGCTCATGGCTACAGTAGCTTTGAAGTTTTTCTTGCTTTCTTTGCACACAAGCTCTCTCCCAAGATGAGGCGGCCTGAACATGGAAAGGAAACAAAAAACACAATTGTATTGCTGAGGACTATTCATGAGGACTGAAGGTTCACCAGCATTCCTTGTGACACATGTGACAGCATTCCTTGTGACACTTGGGACACACACGCACTTTCCCTGCTCTGCATTGATGTACTCTTCCCAAGAAATGGTGTTAGGTGCTGGGGCTGTAAGGGACTGTCTTCGTACAGGCTGGAGACAAGAGGGAGGAAGGAAAAAAACATCAACGTCATTACAGGCATCCTCCAAATGCAACGAAGCTGACAGCTGACGGCCTTCATTCACCTCAAAGTTCTGCTCGCCGAGGTTTCCCCCTTTGCTCAGGCTCTCCATGATAGCCTTGTTCCTCTGGATGTCCTCCTCACTCAGGTGCTCCCGCCTCTTCCTGGACTCCAGCAACAGACCATTGACTGCATAGAAGTCAGCCAGGAAGTTCCCAACCCTCTCCTATACAGAACACCAATATAGAGTGTTCATTCCCGTAGCGCCACCAAACTGTGGGAAAGTGTACCGCATGTTGTTGCACGTGATGGGTCCTAGGGGGTCTTACCGTCTTGTCCTCTCTGAACAGCCAGCCAATCTGGCTGCGGGAGAAAGTGATGGACTTCGTGGATAAGGTGGCCGAGTACACGTCGCTGCCCATCAGAATATCCACTTCCTCCTCCGTCTCCATCTCAGACTCCTTTAGGCCAAAGCACTGACGGTCAGGCGCTGCTGGTGCCGGTCAGTGCAGCCCCTCCCCCTCCCCCCACTCACCTCATGGTGTATTCTTTGGTACACTTTTGTGTCGTTGTCCAGGACCATGAAGGACTGGGAGGGTGTGGCGTCGCCATTGAAGATGAAGCTGAGATCTCCTCGCTGGCACTTCATGTCAGTGAAGTCTATGAGGGTGGTGTCCAATCTACAATCGGTAATGGGGGGCGGGGGGTTGAGGCCGGTGGGGTTAAACGCAGTGAGAGCCGTGGGGAGTTCTTAACCCTCGTGATGCCATAAAAATATAGTCTTGAACCACCAGGCGGCGCCATCTGATTGTGTATGATTGTATGCTTCTTTGAATTCTCGTTGCTGTGTGTATTTATTATATTTAGTAATTATTTCTTTATGTAATTGTTTGTTTTTTCGTGCCTTTTATCCCCCCTGCGGGTTTCAAACACACACCTTGTTGTGCCAGCAGTGCACATCACATGTCTGTGTAAGATGTAGAATTAGGTTAAGCGCCTTCTATCTGCCACAAAGAGCAAGTGATTTGGGTCATTTTGACACTGAGGACATCACACGGGTTAAAACCATTGTTCTTTAGAGGGTAGACATCACAGCATACCTGATGTTTATTCCCTGCTTATATATCTTGCAAGTATCCGATGGCAGCATCCGGGACAACAAAGGCACTGTGATACAAAAGAGAGTCTAAATAACTTGACATTACAATACATGAACAATTATAGCCTCGTGCCCTATTGTTACATATATTACACTAGAGATAGTTAGGTGAACATTACTAGCGATAGCCACAATAAATTATGAGAACAGGACAGACTTAATGGCTAACATAAATTTTACCCCAACTTTGAAAATCCCAATGCAGCTCCAGATAAAAGTCACCAAGCTGTAGAAAAGAAACAATACTTTTACAGTAAAGCAAAGAACATGACAGACACAGACAGATCATGCCTTCACCTTGTGGTCACTATGGTTTTCAGTACACCATATGTTTATGTCATGGCCAATATTATTCTCACCTCCCTGAGAGCTTTGAGTAGTTTGGGCCTCTTATCCTCCACACTCTCTCTGGACTGCTGCTTCAACTTCCGTAGCACTGCTGTGACTGTAGAGATAAGCAAACAAAATAAACAATTAAAAATATCACCTGGTAAGTTGCAGAATGGCACTCTTATGTTGGTGCTATACTGTTCCCACCATGCTACAGCTTGGGTCCCTACTGAGTGCATGTACATACATGCATCAGCACATGTAATGTTAGTCTGTAAATCACTTAATCACGTCATTAATAAGATATCATTCAACGATGCTTTAGGGATAGCTGTGACATCACCACAGTGAACTACATTGCTCAGATGCATGCCAGTTTTCTGGACCATGGTAATGTTATTAATCATGGAAATTAATTATGTGTGTGCTGACAAAGCATTAGCTAATGTAAGCAGGAGTAGCTGCTTATGAACACTTATAATTCGCTGCTTCACAGTGTGAAAGTGAATGATGACAGATGGTTACATTGGCAACAATCTGGAGTATATTGCAAAGATGCCAAGTTAAACTAGTTTTGTTGGCTTTGTGTATGCATCTTGGGGGAAGGGTACTCTGTCTGTGTACAGTATGGAAGTTGGTGATCCAAAGACACCACCTGTCACTGGTGTTTAGCCTTAACTTTGCTTGCCCTTGGAAGAAATAGTCCATTTCCTGTCTCCCCATCACCCCTCACTGTGATATGACCTTCTCATAGCAAAACTCCAGCTCCCAGTCCCAAGCCTGTCAACCTTCCACAGCAGGCGTGGAGTGGAGTTGAATACCAACAAGGCTGAGGGTGATTTCTTTACATGCTCTAGATTACAATCTTTATATGGAGCATGATATTAACTTATATTTTTGCTAACCAAAAAGTGAAGCTGATGAAATGTTTTGTCTGTTAGAACAAAACAGAATGTAAAACATTATTTAGCTGACCATAGACTGACAAGACATGCTTCAAAATTCTAAAGTAGTGCATGGCTAAAAATAAAATTACCAGGTTTAAGAACAAGTTCTAAGACAATCTGGGAACTAGGAGACCTACTGTTTCAGCATTAAAATGATAATTGCTTACTCATTTGCCTGTCACCATAGCTGATTGCTTCTGCTAAAGGGCTCCATCCTTGAGCATTCTTTATCTTTACAGGTGCATTATGGGCCAGAAGGAGGAGGGCACATTCTAAAATTTAGAAAAAGACATTAAAAAAGATTGTCAGGATGATATCAGTGCATGAAGTACGTAGATATAATCAGTAAGTATATTTCCTAGTGTGGCCAGGAAAAGGGAAGTTTGGGGTTCCTTGCTGGAGCTGCTGCCCCCGCGACCCGACCTCAGATAAGCGGTTGAGGATGGTTGGATGGATGGATATATTTCCTAGTGTTCAAAGATGTACCAGAGGAACTCATCAGGCAAACTGCTAACAGCTTGTACTGTATGTATGCTAGTATCCACTTCAAAAGCCACATATGTTGAAGTTAAGGGCATATGAGCAGGAATCATCTGTCATACACAGCCATTCAATCTTCAACAGTCAAATGACAGATATGGGCTAACAGCGCTTAAATGCAACTTAACTGTAGGGTAGGTGAATGCCAAATGTCACTGTGACAGGATTGATGGATTTTAGTGTAATTTCCTGCACTCAACAGCAGATTAAAAAAGTAAACATCTGTGTCCTTCCTGCTGAAATTCCTGCTTTGTATTTGTTTAGTTAATCCTGTGTAGTCTACATCAGGATGTAATGTTCTATACTTTAGGTTAGGTTAGGTTAGGTTATATTAATATTTCAACACAATGTATGCAACCTTACCTTTGTGGCCCAGCATTACAGCTAAGTGAAGTGGTGTATTTCCTATAAAAAGGGTGAACATTTTCAATGCAATACATTATTAACGCATATGAATACACTCCATTATGCATACATTGACTGAATGTGCTCAAGAAAGATTTAACTAACTGATAACAAACAAATCTCAAGTTAAAGTGTAGCAGTTTCTAAATACTATTAAACTCACCGTGAACATCCTTCTGAGAGATGCTATGGGTCCTGATGAGAGAGGACAGCCGACGAACATCTGCCCTGAACACGCATTCGTGAACAGGGAATTCCAAGTTGCTACTGGTCAGGATTATTGGATTTTTATTGTCATCGTCAACAGTAGTGCCATTTGATGAATTACCATTGATATTGTTTGCATTGATGTTTGAAAGCTGTTGCTGCAGTGACATAGGTTTCATTACTTTCTGAAAAGCTCTGTTTGATTTAAAAGTGTTGGCGTCTACATTTGCGAGTGTTCCATTTGTAGACTCGTCATAAGTGTCCATAATATCGTCATTTTTGTTTTGTTTGTTGTGGTCCTTCCGCAAGGTGCGAATCTTCTCTCCTGTCATGACTACAGTAGTACTGTACAGTAATATGAACCTTAGTTAGGCTATTACTTTGTGTTTCGTTTGTTCGTATGCTATTAAACGGCATTAACGTGAAAGCGTCTTAGCACTACAAATAAAATTACTTCATTACGCCACGATTCTTAACTACTATAGCAATCATTACTGTAGACAATATGTCCCATAATTTTTTGCTAGCTGAAATACTACTGTACTGTACACAAATACACCTGCTGCCTATAGCTCACATTAGCCGCCGCCGTTAGCAAACAATAAAAAAATTACAGTGGGTGCGGTGTTGACAAAGAAAAAAACTAAACAATAAAAGACCGGCTAAAATACATTCAAATTCAATTAATATCACGCACAAAACATTAACGGCCAAATAATCTACAATATTTCCTCTAGGAATTAAGATACAAAATGGTACGTAAGGTTTGCGTCAAAAATGCACAAAAAAATATGGAAACGAGCCGCTAGCTAGTGGAGAGAGCTAGTCAGATACCTACGGGCACTATATCTCGCGAGAGTATAACATTCTCTGCAGCATGTAGGCATGACCGTATATGATAAGCAGCACAACCTGCAGAACCATTCAAGGGGAAAGCTTGAGATATTTATTTAAACATTTTGCTTTTATCATTTCGCGACTTTAAGCAAATTAAACTTAATAAAATGCACTATACTGTATGTATGTATGTATACATTTTAACCTTCCACTATGTTTCAAGTTTTAAAATAATTTTGAGATTATATTATCATTGCTCAGTGAGTTGGCTGCAAACACTATAAAATCTGAATTATTCAACAGGGGTGATTGCGTTCATGAGATCATCGTAAACGTCAGTTTATCATAAATTAGTTATTTTAATTACTTTAGTTAACAATAAATGACATTGGATGTAGGGGGTATTATTTAGTGGTGACTACCAATCTCCAGATCAGTGCATGGCGGTCGATGGCGGTATTACAAAAGCAAAATAAAGAAACGGACGTTACGTCATCTTTATGAGCCTTGCTTTCCTGCAAGCAAGTAGCTGTCCCACAAACTTGTTTTTAATGATGGCGCCCACTAAAAAAGGTAAGAAAGTTATAAATCAAGATGAACTTCGACGTTTGATGAGAGAAAAGCAGAGACAGACGACAGATAAGAAGCGGGTTGAGTCTAGTTTCGCCAGATATAACAGTCTAGGCCACCTCAGCTGTGCCTTGTGCAACGTGCAAGTGAAGTCCGAAATATTGTGGCAAACTCATGTTCTTGGAAAGCCACACAAAGAAAAAGTTGCCGAGCTTAAGGGTTCGGGTTCAACACAAACGCAACAGCATCTTCCCATAAAAAGGAAAGTATTGGATTCGGAGGACATAAAAAAGGCGAAATCCTCACCAGCTGCAGGTCACTCGAAATCAACGCTACCCGCTGATTTCTTTGAGAAATCTTCCAAGAAGGAAACAGCTCTGCCCCTGAAATCTGCAGGGCTTAGCTTGTTGGCTGGAGTATATGACGACGAGGAAGATGAGGACAATACCTGTGAACAAGCCAGTACAGCCAGTGGCCCTAAACAGAAATGTGATTCTGCTCCATCAGGACTACCGGCTGATTTCTTTGACAGTGCAATTCCGTCTGCTCCCACGGTCTCTCACTCGGGCTGCATTATTAAACCAGATGAGCCAGAGAAAGATGTAGATATAAAAGAAAATACAGCCGAGGCACTGCCCGAGGGCTTTTTTGACGATCCTGTGAGGGATGCCAAAGTGAGGAAAGTCGAGGCGCCAAAAGATCTAATGGACAAGGAGTGGGACGAATTTCAAAAAGAAATCCGACAGGTAAATACAAAATCTGAGGCTATAGTAGCTGAAGATGACGAGGAGGGGCGGCTTGAACGTCAAATTGACGAAATTGATGAACAGATTGAATGTTACAGAAGAGTTGAAATTCTGAGGGATAAGCAAGATGTGGTTAAAAGTAAGTCTGTGCAAGGGAACATCCGACGGGAAGTGTCTGATGAAATGGACGAAGAGGAGGATGAAGAGGAATTGCTCCATATTTTGTCTCGTGATTGGAGGGCTAAAGGGGCACTTGCCTGAGATTATAGTTCAATATGTGAAGCACCAATAACTGTAAATACAAGATTAAAATAATTTTTGGTGTAAACCAATTTCTGCAAGCTTGTTAGTAATCCATAATTTGTATTTCTTCTTGGAGTATACTTAAATTGTACTTTTACACAGCATTTGTGATGTTTAATAGTAAGGTGAGTTGTATGTACCTGAGGAAAAACAATTCTGTAAAACTTGTGAATAAGACTTGACAGCCACAGACTCGCTCTTTAATTGTATGTTTATTTCTCACATAATCTCTACAACCTAGCTGCATAAAGAACATTTGATGTGTCAGAAGCTGTCAATAGAGCCTAAGTAAGCTTTTCTTTAAATTTTTTATATATAAAACAAACCAAACTTTGAACAAGTGTTCATGTTAGTCTGTCAACATGCAAAGCTCAACAGAATAGTTTAATTGAAAATGTATATTAAGACCCATGAAGGCAATAACCTACCCACTTTGTTTATGCCAGTTAAATTATATTTTACTTTGTATACAGACAATCTTATTAAAAACATAATTGGCCCACAAGTCAATAATCAAGTAAAAAGGTGTCAGTGCTTCTCTCACTACCTGCTGAGCTATGATTATCCTCTGTAGCCCATTTTGTAAAACAAAGGCAAATTTATGCAAGTACTGTTAAACATTAAGAGTTATTAATGTTCTTATTGCTACATATGCCCTATGAAAATCACTTAAAACATATTTATAAATGTTTCAAAAAGTGTTCACAGCCCTTCACATATACCATTAAAACAATTGAAAATTAACTAACAAAAGGTACAGACAAGATTTTAGTTTTTTTTTTTAAACATACAGGTTTAGGAAATCAACACTTAAAATGAACTCAATCTGGTTATGAAACAATTTAAGTAGTTAACAAATCGAAAGTAAAGCAGTCCTGTGTGCTGTATGAGTTGTACTAATTCTAAAATCTTGTCTGTAGGACCACTAATATAAAGTACAGAAAAAATTGGAAGAAACAGAAGTTTGATAATTTTAAGAATCTCAAAGGTTCACCTTCTAGTAGTAAGTTGTAAACATTGATAAACTGTTAACTTGATTTTGGTGCTAGTAAGTTAGACTGAGTGTTGTGGGGACCTGTTAATAAACCATGCTAAATATACATATAGTTAAAGATGGAACTGGCAAAACACAATATCCATAAACAACATGTATTGATATTTTGGAACAGGGTAAAAAGCAACATGAAATCAGCTAAAATATACTAACGGCTGTGATTCTATGGAGTCATTTAAACAGGTTATTACTACAAAATAAGCTTATTCAGTGAGTAGCATCCAAAATAACTGGACTAAGTGAATAATGGGACATGCTACTGCCACTGTTCCACAAACAGCATGATAAATATTCAGTACACACAACTGCAGCATTCACATGATGAGGTCAGGTACTACACAAAAACCACATCCTTCTTTCAATACTGTTCATTGCTGTCGATTATGGTGTGCTCAAAATCCTGTAGCAGCATTCAGTTCAACAAATGAATACCTTTGGTCCTTGTCTTTGTCAAAGCACTTCATTATGTGGGCATTGGGCATTGATTTTCCAAAAAGTCCCCTCAGATCTTGGTAGGACAATCTGAGTGAATAGAGTCCAAGGCCTTTTTGCTCAAAGAGGTCCTCTAAATCTGTATTAACAAGACAGGATTTTATTATAGTATCTCAAAACAATGGTGCTCAGAAAATTGCATCTCTGCATGTTTTTTTGTTTTTTTTACAGTAGATACAGCTAGAATTAGCATTGTAAAAATGTTTAAACAAATAACCAGTATGGACCTTTCAGGGAGCTCACACCAGGCAGAGAGACTGTCTTTGGGCATCCGGGTCCACTATCCCTCTTGGAACGGGTTAGGGATAAAAACTGTGGAAGTCCATTTGGTTGGGATTCTGCTAATGGTGTGACTTGGTCTACATAAAGTAATGGAAACATTTTGTAAAGTGCAAGTTTAAAAAAAAGAATGCATTACCAATCTTTGACTGTATTTTCTACAAACCATGTTCAGCATCAGGCGCTGATTTGGTTGTAATAGACTCTTTCTCTGGGCTGATTGCCAGATTTCCATTGCTAGGCTGCTCCTCAACTGTTGAGTCCTTCAAAGAATAACAGTTAAGCATAAAAAGACTGGTTCTCATAGGCTCAGGGCATACACTATAAAAAGTAAAAGGTCCTTTTTTTAAAAGAAAAGAAGGGCTGCACACAGGTGCAGCTAAATGTAAGTTTGAATTACTCACTTTATGCTTTGTATCTTGATCAGAACCCTCCTCCAAGGAATACATTCTCTGAGAGAGATTGGCAATAGCAAACAGGATAGAGTGAATCTGTTCATCGGTCCATAAGTGGTGCTGCTCCTGTGTCTTATTAGCCTCACTGAGAGTCTCCTTCAGGTCCGTTACATCCTATGAAAGTAATAAAACAACATGGATCTGTGTAACATAGACCATAACAACAGAAATGCCACTGCTGATAACTTACTTAATAGCTAACCATTTCAAATCTGGACTTAAGTTACCAAGGGTGTGGGAGTTGAATTGGAGTCATCACTATTAAGTAAAGAAAGGCCTACATTTCAGGTAAATGCATTTATAAGTAAGGTGTAGTACAGAGCCATGTATCCACTTCTTGTTAAAGTATGATAATAAAATGTGTTGAAGAAGTTAACATTAAATGGATGGAAATTGAACGTTATTGGAAGCAGTTTCATTTTCTTTCTTGCATCGAAAATGTCTCCTGTTGTATTAGATTTCTGACCCAGTTACAGTAGCAAACTAAAGCTTCTGAGGTCCCGAAATAGGGATTGGTACTTCTTTGATGCAATATGGATGAAAGTCGAATGCGTAGATCACAACCATCTAAACCCACCAACTCTTTAAACATAAGCTACGCAAAACATCCATTCATTAGTCTGTGTGCACACAAAAAAGCGTTAATCTGGAACATGACAAATTCACCAGTTTCTTGTTTGGTCCAAGGCCACACTGAAGTAGACAAGTTCACCGTTTCTACTACTGACACTGTCAAAACAATCTACGCTACAATATATAATGACTTGAACCTGTAGATCTGTTATTAGAAAAGTGTTATTAATGAATAGTTATTAAACATTTGCAGAAATAGAAACATACAAATGCTAAATACAACTTGCAAACTAAGCATAAGAAATACTGGTCATTTATTCATGATGGTCATTCATCCAGTCAATATAATTAATATATACTAATACTTTTAATCATTCAAAATGTACCTTTTTAAGTTCATCTGCATCCTTCTTCTGATTTTCCATCGATGCCTGCATAGTCTTCACATCATGCTGCACACTTGTTAGTGTACTGCCAATTGTTGCCACACTCTGAAGGAAACATTTGTATGACTTGTTAGGCAATGATGAGTTAACGTATGTATTGCTTTAACAATATATGCTTATTTGATGTCAACACTTAATGATGGTGAGCTAAGAAATATACAAAATTAATAATCTATGATTAAAGTTATTTTTCCCTTTACCTTTTGGAGCTCTTCAACTGTTGCTGGAAGGTTGATTAAATCTGAAGCTGATTTGATGTTGGCCTTCAGGTGGTTTACTGCAGAGTCCAGTAAACTGATCTAGTGGAATCCAATCCAAACTATTTAGTAATTTATTTAAAACATGTAAGAAGTAAGATTATACATAGTTTAAAGACATTAAATGATTTTCCTCCAACAAATCATACATTATTAGTAATGTAAAATGTTTATCTTAACATACAGCCAGCTGCAGTGTAAATGTAAATCTACCACACATAGTATAATGCATATACTTTAATCTGTAGTTTTATTCTGTTTTAATGTAAAACTACATTAACACTAATTACTATGACAACATACCTTTCTGTTAATTTCTGTCAGATTAGACCATAATTTGCTTAAACCCTTGTCTCCATTTTCAAGATCATCAAGCTTTTTCTGTTTGGTTTTCAGGTCTTCACTCAGTTTTGGTATTTCATGAGATGACACTTTCTGGCTGGAATCCACTGTTACAACACATTGTAAAAATCAAAAGGATTGCAGGACGCCATAAAAATGTCTTAAACTGTTCCATATTTATTGTGTGACCTGTGTACTGTGCATATCTTACTGGTTTGCATCTTTTCTTTTAGTGAATCAAGGTCCTCTTTCAGTGCAATCTGCATCCAGATTAGTCCAGCACACGCCATTACACAGGCCGCTAATATTATGAACAAAAACAAGGGGTAGCAGACATTGCAGCACTGCGTGTAATTTCTCCTACAAAAAAAAAAGGAAAAAACAACTTTGCTTTAGGTATCAATATTTCAGAATCCCATGCATCTTTAATGGAGATATATTTAGAATACATGTTGTGTATCAAACAATGCTTTTGCGTACTGGGTGTCAACACAAAGCTTTTATCAACACTCGCTCACATCACTTACTTTCCAAAAGAGGCTTCATTGTTCATGATGTTAAACTCGTCGTCATCCGAACTGGACTCTGACTCTGAGCCTGGTGGTTCAGTTCGAAGAAGGCGGTGACCGGATCCCTTTTTAGTCTTCTTCCTTTTGCTGTCCCCAAGTCCGATCAAAGCATTGAGCTCCTTCCGCTTCTTCATCTTCTTCTGAGGGGTCAGCGAACCCGCCGATCCCGTCTTAAACCCGACTAAATCCAATGTCTGTTCCAGTTTGGTAGATTGTACTGTAGTAGATCAATACTCTTGATAGTTCAGTACAGTAAACGCGCAACGTTACTGCCCAAAAACATTTGATGCGCATTGGGCAATTGCTTTCGCAAAGGCTTCCAGTATCTATTACCTTGTTAAATGTTTTGTGTAGACGGGAAACCCTTGTCTAGCATACTTTCAAGATAGTTAATCCGCTGTTATTTGCTAACGATACCTGCAACTACCATCCAGCATCACATTAGTAAGTAATGCCTGTGTCACAAATATAAGCGCTAACAGGCTAGCTCGTACCGGGCCCTTACTGTAGCTATGAGCTAACTAAAACGAACAGTACAGTAGCCAACGGAGAGTACTATACAGTGCCTAATATTACCAACGACAGCATAGACTAAAAGCTATTAATTGCTACAAAATCCAGCGTTCACAAAGTATGAGTTTTCCGTAAACCATAAATATGTCAAAAGTGTGATTAAGTCTGGCTTTCCAGCTTGCTGCCTGAATTGTTTTGGCAGGGCGTCTAAGTAAACCCGCACCTGATTGGTGGATAGTATTGCTGTAGGATTCTTCGATAGGGTATGACGTCAACCGATCAACAACATTTAAAATGTGATTGTTTATTTTCTTTAATAATGTAAGTATTAATTTGGAGGCTAATCAGCTACTTTAACTAACTAGACTGAATATGTTTCAATAACATTTTATAATGTCAACTTTAAGTTAAGGGTATAGTAGGTTTACTAACTATTCTGGAAAACGACATATTCACAACATGTAGGTGTGCAGTTTAAACTCATATCAAATAAAGAAATAATCTATTTTGCAAATATCATTTATCATATGCTTTTTACAATTTTTAATATCCAAATATCATGAAATGCACTTTTGCCATTTACGTCAGACGTCCCCCCACAAATTAAGTTAGCAACACATTGCGAGTTCAAATTTGGAGGTCAAATTTCTTTCAGTTGAAATTTCTGGTTTTGACCTCAAAACGTTCCAGGTCTAAATTTATACAAAAAAGTGGCTTAGTAGCCAGTCAACTACCTACCTTTACATCGAATTACATAACTGTTTAAATGAAATACAGACAAATATACTTTACGGTGCATTTTAGTTAATACCGTTTACATATGTGCCTACATGGGTGCTGCCCATAATGGACACACCTCCGTGACGTCACCCATATCTTTGCTCAAGAATGTGTGAAGGCCGTGCTGTGCCATTTTAAGATTGGAGTCTATGGGGATTGACTCCCTTTTGCAGCCAGCCTCAAGTGGCCATTCGAGGAACTGCAGATTCTGGCACTTCGTGTTGTATTTCTCAGCAATGGAGGTTCAGCTTGGTGCCACCAAGTTGTGTGACATCATATCAGAAAGTCTGGGTAGATGGATTTGGCCCAAGTTCCAAAGTAGGAACTCTTGAGTGGCGTTCTATTTGGAGAGGAGATATTTTATTGTACCTTTTAACCAATGAAGGTATCAGTCTATTTGTTTTTCATAATAGCCTACTAATAACATCAACAAAACATCACACATAAATTAACAGTGACATTTGGAACAAATATTTATTTAAAGCATATAGTAGTTTCTTTGATTGGATGCAAAGTGCAGTGCAGCTCCCGATGTCTGCTGGACTGAATATATCGTTTTTGGAAATTCGTTTAAGCCAGTATAGTGTCATGTAGGTATAGAGTACAATTCAATAAACGGGCTTAGAACACCTGGTGAGGGGACAAGCATCCTGCTGAGGGGTTTTGCTAACCTCCCAGCATGAGGTTTCGTTTCAAAGCATTACAGATGCTTTATCGGCACTCTCTTTTTTTCTTCTTTTTTTTGTGAGGCATTTGAAAGGACGATCCCTTAAAATGTGTCCTAACATCTCTGCCCATGAGGCACAGATACAACATTATCAGACCACCATTCTGATTTCTGTGAGTTAAACACTTATTTTCACACTTTGTTCACAGCGGGAGCACTCATATAGTATAGGCCTACGCTCGCCAGGAGTGATCCCTGCAGCTGTCTGCCAGGGAGTTCTCTTGTGCGCTGGCAGAGAACGTAAATGACGGTGCATGATGGGAAATGCTGAATAGAATCGACTCCTAATTGGATGCTTTCGTTTGAAATGAACTGTTTGAATACAGATTAACATCAGATGGAGCTGCTGCAGGGGGATCAATTCCACTCACTAGGGATATTACACTCAACACATGTACAAACTTAACACATTTGTTGCATTGCCCATTATTCATGAGTTGATGTCAATATGCACAAGAGGGTAATTTCTCTCAAATTGTATTCACATATTTGTTCAAATCTGTGTTATGAGCACTCACATTTGCCAAGATAATCCACCCCACTGACAGGTGTGGCATATCAAGATGCTCATTAAACAACAACATTATTTCACAGGTGTGCCTTGGAAAGGTCACACTAAAATTTGCAGTTTTATCTTGAAAATATAATGAAACATTTATTATGCACAGAACGATGGCTATTTCCCATAGAGGTACAGATAAGATTTTTTTCTCCTTCACATACAGTAGAGTTGATCAGGTTGTTTGATTGTGGCATGTGGAATGCTGGTCTGTCCACTCCTCTTCAATGGCTGTGCAAAGTTATTGACATTATTGGCAGGACAATGGGCCTCAAGATCTTGTCATGGTATATGTGCATCCCTACTGCCATGAATAAAATGCACCCACCCATGTTTGTTGTTCTTACTGTAGCTTATGTGCTCATACCATCACCCCACCGCCAGTATGAGGCAGTCCCTTGACATCATCAATCTATAAGATGTTATAAAAATGTAATTCAACCTAAAGTAGTAAATCAAATTAACAGTAGATCAATACAATAAGGCAATTTAAAACAATCATTGACAATTAAATGTAATTTAATTTGAAGTTGCATTTTAACTTCAAATAACATTACACTGTTGAATTGTCTCAATTCAATAGAGATTACATTAAAACTCACAAAGCACATTTAGGTTCCCCTAAATGTGAATTAAATGTAAATTAACCATAATTTAATTGAAAGTTAAAATGTAACTTCAAATGTTATTACATTTAATTGTCAATGATGATGAAATTTGATATACTATGGGCTACTTTAGGTTTAATAACTTTTTAATAACATCCACCCCTCATATCAATACACGATGCATGCAATCTGGTACAGTGTAAACTGGGATTTGTCCACGAAGAACAGTTCTGTAAAGTGCCAGGCACCTTCAAAGGTTAGCCTATGTTGTGCCCTTAAACAAGGGGAATATTCAAATGTGAAGAGTTAAGCAACACGCACACGCAGCTCTTGCCTTCACTCGTTTGTATTGAATGAGGAAGAAAAGCGTGATCCCAGTAGCGTAGTCCCCAGGCATTACCAACAGATACACGAACAATCAACCCACGCATACAATAACTAGAATGCTCTGTGTTCCACATACAGTACTTGCGCTATAAAATGACATGTCTTAAAACCGAGACACCATAATAACTGTAATATTATTAACAAAATGTGATTACCTTGCAATCATTTCTTATTGTCTAAAAAATTACTATTTGGCTATTTACAACTGGTTACACCTACTCAAGTTGGTTACGATGTGGAGCACTCAAATGAGTGTCCCTAAGATTTCTTTCTGACCATTTGTGCAGAAACTGGTTGTGCAAATCAATTCTTGCATCAGCTGTCTGGGTAGCTGGTCTAAGACGATCCTGCAGGTGAAGAAGCTGGGCTGGTATGGCTGAGAGGCTGGTTGGATGTATTGTCAAATTCTCTGAAATAATGACCATTTTTGTGTGCAAATAAGAAGTATTAGATATGACTTAAACTCAATGATAATGGGAGTGTCTTTAGTGTAAAAATAATTTATTTTATATTTTTGTTATTTTTGTTAAATTATTATTCTGAGAAAGGTACTTACAAATATACATGAAAATCATTTTGATGTTCTGTGCGTGCCCTCTCTCGTAGGAGAATAATGTGTGTGTGTGTGTGTGTGTGTGTGTGTGTGTGTGTGTGTGTGTTGTGGGTCAACGCATACTCTATACAATGTTTATGTTGGAAGTATGGCCTGTTTAAAAATGTATTACACTGTGTGAAATCCATACATGTTACATATGTGGCTTGCTCCTGCATTGTATATGCATGCAATACGAAATCAGCAGGGGGCAATGTTCTCACATCAAAGAATAAAGGCTCCAATACACTTGACTACTTGAAGGGCTTCATCATATTAGCAGCAAATGTATTGATCTTATAGCTTTAAACACATTTTCAGTATAGCTTTCAGTGCAGCGGTGACATTAATATGTTTGGGCCATGTCGTGAATGGCTTGGCATGCTGGATGGAGTTTTCAACGGTATACTGTATGTTAGAACATTTAGGAGGTAAACAGCAAAAAATGCATAACATTAAAATGTTGTATAATACCCAGACTCCTATACTGTGCTAAAATTTTCAGTTTGAACAAGATGCAAAAACAAATACATATGTACAGTATTTGCTGCTTTGATTTGATTCACTGAATGCGCCTTTGAGAATTGTCTCGAAACCTAAAATGTTAATACTAACCTAAAACTGTAAAACAATTCGGTATAGTATCATCATAAATCTGGAACTGGATCACTGCACAGTGAACACTGCAGTGATACAGCAAAGGTCTGATATGATCTGACAAGGATAAAAGAGAATAGATTAATATATTAGGCAAATGAAAGGGTTGGGAAGGAAGAGAGCAAGCTTTCCTTATAGTTTGTAAAAAACATCATCCAGTAAACACAGCAAGCTCAATAGATGTTGGCCTTTAGTCTTCTCAAAGTAAAGCATTTGCCTCAATGAACACATTCATGAATGATGGTATAGCAGGCACAGTACAAACATTTTAATTAAAATGCCTTAAATCATACAATAGGTCTCCATGATTATTCCCCCAAATTATCACACAAAATAATAAGAATCAGTTTCATGATAAATTAGACCTGATTCAGTACAATGGAATGTAGAATGCTAAATAGCATTTTAATCCAGAGTCATAAAGGTGGAGTCAGCTATCCTGAAGAAATACCAAAACAACTCTCCCTTCACTGCCATAGGGTGGTGCCTCAGAAGCTCTGAGTATAGTTTGGACCACTTTGTTTGTGTTATAGAGTCAGGGATGTGTAGTGACACCAGATTATTTTGTAGCATGCACATAGAATTTGCTCGACTGCATGCGTGACTGACACTGGCCTCCTATATTCCTGTTAACGTCTGCAATATATCAGTGGCTTGCTCAGTTTTAAATTATTTGCACAATACAGATTTGTATGTAAAAGTAGGTTCATTACCAGGTTTCCTGGTGTAAGACAAAATGGCAATAACAGATTTGACTAGCAGGGAAGGAAGAAATGTTGTCATCTGCAGCAGCTAAGTGTGTGAGTGCAACTGGGGAAAAAAGCTATTGATGTTTGAAGATTTGATCAAAAACAGTTTTTGTGTGACAGAGAGGAAACTGATATCATGGTATGTCCAATGATAAAAATACATCTACAGTAGTTGCATCTAGAGTAGTAACTTGCTGTAACCTGAAGCATTAGTAAAACATTTTATAACTAAGAAAAGTGTGCACGATAGTGGTTGAAATGTAATGGCCATATATATATATGCTATCTGTTTACCTCCATTTCACATTGCCGTATACGAGCTTATACTGCCCTATGGGCATTACATTTGAACCAATATCATGCACACTTCTCTTAGTTCTAAATTGTTTTAATAATGCATGCAGGTAGCAAGATGTAATAGTATTTGCATATCCAGCGGTTAAATCCTTTCAAATCAAGCACAATTGTTTTTCTTTTTTTTTTTTCAATCTCTGCCAAAGTAAACTATGGTTGTTATGAACAGGATGGAACTGTACTGGTATAAAGTACTACCATTATAATTCCTTTGCTCAGAATCAAGTATTTTATTGCCAGTCCATGTTTGTTAAGGATTTTTTGTATACACTGTGTATGTATATACTGTATATATACTGTATATTACATACATACATAAACTGCACTATCGCATCAAGTGCATTAAGAAATAGTTACAATAGTTAGCAATTTCTAATATATCCTTTAACTTATGCTTTTTCTGTTGCCTTCTCAAAAGTAAGCAGACAATGTTTACAGTTCAACCTGCATCTTTATCATTAATGTGTTTGGATTTTTTAATGACATTTTTAATTTTTAACACATTTACATTAGTTGGTTTTAAACAAAATGTATTTTAAAGTTGAATCTTGTGTTTTTAGACAATTGACATTATAAATTTGGGCAAATGTATTCTTCTACCCCTGCATATGATGTTTGCATTGTGTTTTAACCTTATAACAAAGAGTAATTTAAATCATTTTTGTATTTGAATGAATGTGTGCCCATCAGTACTGAACAATGTTTTTCCATACTTTTTGAATCTCTGCTATGCGAAAACATGGTGCAATATGACTATACAGCATACAGCAACTGGTTTAATGAGTTCAGTGATGTGGCTGCTTACTATAGTTGCAATATACCTCAGTTCTCTGTAATAGAAATAGTTAGTCTCATCATCGTCTCACTTTGTTACTCACTCACTCTCACTACACATGTATTGGCAATCAGCACGGCCAAAAGAAACATCTACAAAGCTAGTGTTTGTGAAAGGCTTGTTGAGTTTTGGTGGTGAGGAAAGTTCTATGATTCTTCCATAGACACAATGCATGCATACAGCACTTGCAGTGTACCTTCTTGCCGGATTCTTAACCATTCTATTCTGTCTTCCAGCAGCTGCTTTGCCCTCAGGGCAGCACTCATTCTGAATGTTTTTGGGATATGCAGGTAGAAGAGGAGGGTAGCGGTATCTGAGATGCTGGAAACATCCTTCCTGGCAAGGACAATCATAGCATGCTGAATGTCACTTAACTCCTCAGCCTGTTTTATATTGCAAACCACAGCCACATGACTCTCCCTCACTGTCTGCAGAAACCATCCATTTTAGTGAACAGTGTGGCGTAACTAATAAAATTGCCATTCTCATGAGGCATGGTTCCCCCAAATATGGCGCATGAGAGACACTCCTTAGTTATGAAACAGCAAAGAGGAAGAAGAGGAATTTTATTTTCTAGAGTTACCCCTTAAGAAAATGCTGATATTTTTTATTGTGATGCTATAAGAAATCCTTTTTCCAGTCTATTGTTCAATCTGTAGAAGCAGGCATTGTTTAGGGGCTTTGTGCTCGACAGTATTCAAAGAGTGTCGTGCTGAGGTTGATCTGAGATTCTCTTTGTACCAGATCCTCTCCCCATACAGCGCTACAATGCAGACACACCATAGGGAGGGACCCTGACGAGGTGCATGAGAGGAAAACCAGCACATTTGGATATAAGTAACAGCTTCAAAGCATTCTCAGCTCTTTTTTTATGCCTCAACCTAAAGTACAAAAAAGCTGCACATGGAAGAGATACACTGTATTTTTGGCATGTGTTATTTGTGCTTTTCTGGATCACGGGTTTGAGCGACTTCCCACAAGATGAAGTGTGAGTTTGCAGCAGCTGCCAGCGTGGATATAATGTAGCAGCATACCAGTACCTCTTCCTCTAATGAGATTGAGAGAAAAGATGCATTTACAAAGAGGGGCGACAGGAAGTGAGAGGATTAGGGTTGATTTGTGTAAATGGCCTCCTGCTAAGAGAAGTGCCCCCTGCTGGGGAGTGCCACGTGGATAGCAAGGCAAGGATTAAAAGGGTTGTTTTATATAAATGTGATTGGCAGACAAGGTTAATATCGGCTTCAGCTGATTAGTGGCTGGTGTAGGTAAATATGGATGTCTGTCATGGATATGATGATTACCATTGCTGCGTTCATAGGTGGGAATTCAGAAGCGGGAAATGCATCACTTACTACACCTTCTATACCTTTGACAGTTTAAAGAAAAAACATGCCCATACAGTACTTTGCTTCACTTGTTGCATACCAGCATTGCGAAATACAGACAATCCTGTCAGTTGATTGAGTTGTTTCTAACCTTATCAGGAGCAACTGTTATGTTAAAACCATTAACAGCTAACAGATTCCAATGAGCATAGCTTTATCTAATGTAGGCTTATATTAATGAATGTAGGCTAAATCTACCAATGGAAATATCATTTAGATATGTTATGAAAGTAAAAAGTATAAAACGTGTACTCTTAAACTGTGTGCATACTCCTCTTATTGCGATGTCAAGTCTAGAACCAAAATCCTGACATAGACTTCCGAGATGTTGAAAGTTGGAAATTCTGTCCAGACATATTCTTGAACACAACATGTCCTGCTATCACACTAAACTTCAAAATGACTTGGTAGATGGTGAATACTTTTTTCTGATGACCACATGGTCATCTCTCTAGGCACATCTTCAGTTATAATTAATAATTTGATTTGATCTCTGAAGATAATTTATATGCATCTACTGATTCTGGCACAATAAATTGTTCTATCTATCTATTGGTTAGAAAGCAATGCATAGGCTGCATGTTTTCTGTTCCTAAGGAAAGATATTTGTCTGTTTTTTTGTTGTTAATTTGTTTTTACTCATCTATTTCCTTTGATGTTGATTCTTTGTAAATCCTTGTGCAATGACTGACAGAAGTTCAGACCTTTGATGTTTTAAATACCAAAGGTGGAATATAATTATATAATTTGTGAACCTTTAAAGTGATAAGCACCTCAACCAGAATAATATTACTTTAGAAATTACTAAATAAATTATTCTAATGCAAATGTTCACAAAAGTATGTTTCAACAAATGTGCAAATAAGTTGATTCTTGATAGAAAAAGTGTATATCAGACAATTATTCTGATAAATGGAGACATATTTGCTTTGATAAAACAGTACGTTTTAAATAACATAAAAATAAAAAATAAAACACTTCAGTCCAGATAATTACATCATATTATCTGCTATAATATCTGATGAAAACCTCTTTTTTAAACATAGACATTTAATGGTATATGGCCCTTGAGGTACTGTGTGTATACTAATGTGCTCTATACAAAATGGTCAGCAGGATTAAAATGGAAGATTTATGCCCATACAATTAATTACATTTCTTGGGATATTTTAGTCAAGAAAGACTGGGCCTTCAGCATATGTAATTATTTTATAATATCAGCAGAAATTAGTATCTTCTGTCTGGAAGCAACCCAACTACAATCTGACATTATGTTACCAGAATACTCTTTTGGCAAAATTCCACAGAACAAAAGGTTTGGGTAATGGAAAGAGAATAAAATCAATTTCCATTTACCCATACCCCATTGTGTTATCTATAAATAAAAACGTTATTTTGTGCCTAGTTTGCTTTGCAGTAGACAAACACAGTTTGATAATAATAGAGAATTTCACAATATACACAGTATGCTCACTTTATTGGCTGTATAACATGGGTTAACTGATCTAGAAGACAGTGTTGTTATAATCAAGTCATAGTCATTTAACCAGTCATGTGTCAAAGAATACTCATTGGGCCGCAGTACAAGGCTGTGGTCATTCTGGTCAAAGTTGAGGATGTAATGTGCATAAATATTACTTTGATACAACTAAAATGTTTCCTCTATAAATCAATATATGTACTTTGAGCATTTATTTGATGGTTCTAGATTAAATAAAGTATGATTTAGAGCAGAGTGGAGATATGATGATAGCCATATTGTGCTATTGCTGTCAGGGTGTCCTGTCCCAGCAAAACACCATATAATGTAGTTATACAAATGAAGTCACATTAATCTCTTTTTACAAGACAGCAACTTCAGCATCAAGGGAGTATTTAAAAAGAAAGGCCGCATGGAAATATATTCTCTCTAGTGACATGTGAATCGTGAAAAATATACATACTACACAATTGTTAGACAGCAATTCCCAACAATGTGCTGTTGTTGGAATTCTAATGTTTTTACTACAAATACACTGTTTTATGTGATGTTTAGTCAAAGGATTCTACATTCAAAGAAAAACAACTTACAACATTATGGTATTCATAAACAATAATTTCTTGTTTTGTATTCATTAACTTTAGTTCAGAGTTTTGGACTTTTTCAAATTGAATGAATGTTACCAACTTGTTACTAACTTACAAAATGCTAGGAGTGTTAAGTAAACTAAAGGTATATTTTTAATTAGCAGTTTTCTACATGTTCTAAATATTTATAATAATAATAATAATAATAATAATAATAATAATAATAATAATAATAATAATAATAATAATAATAATAAACCACGGCAGTTTCTCAGATTTTTACTATTTATAAACGTTTATGTTTTACTTACAAGTGATATATATATATTATTATTTTTTATTATTTGTATTTATTTTATTTTAGATTTTAATATTTTTTGTATTATATTTTTTACATTTACATTATTTACATTTAAAACAATGAGCAGTGG